>CBVK0100387701.1:0-17072 GCA_900067695.1 Picea abies | reverse complement strand
GCAGTTACATTATTTCAACATCTTCCAAGAACTTTCCTTTCCAAGTGGACACTAGCCCAATAAGACGCCTTGTCTTTTTCTCCAAACTTATATTGTAGGCTTGTGTAACGTCTTTGAGCTGTTAATTGATGTATTAGGGGTTGTGTGCACATGTTTAATAATATTGATGATGAAATGTGATTGACATTGCTATGATCCCTATGACTGATGAGCCCATGGAGGGCATAGCTTCTGATGTGTAGGACCATGCCCGACGGACCATTTTGGACCGATACACATGAGGAGATGATCAGTTTGGACCTCCATGGGGTTGAAGAGCCCATAAGGTGGATGTTGAGACCCCATCAGGGGGCAGAGACAGGATGGAGATGGATCTGGAGCTTTGCACCAGAGGAGAAGAGGACGTTCCACCAGAGGCGCTTTGGCAAAGCCTGACCTGGGGGAATTGACCCTTTTTTCAGTGGAACATTGGCCTTGGAAGGCCTAGGACGTCACCCATCATGGCCATGATGTCATCCAACATTATGGATGTCTTAGGAGGCAGACTGGGCAATATTGGCACATGTGGCAGGTTGGAGAAGCCCAAGGAGGGCTAACGTTTTGTTCCAGGATGCCCCATTTTCCCTAAAAAGGGATAACGTCTCCCTTGGAGGGGATTTTATTCTCTTTTCAGCTTGATTAGGGTTTTAATTTGACAATTTAATGTAAAAAAATATGGTTTTAGTATTTTGGCCTTGTCGACCTTTTTCATGACCTAAAATGTAAAATTAGGTCATGGTATTGTATAAATGAAGGATTTTTACCTTCATTTTTTCATCACAACTCACTCACTCATTAGTGAGGTCTGAAATTTGTGCCCTATTCAAGGGTTTTGGCTGATTTAGTGATGCGCACTTGTTGAAGCAGGACTATTTTGGCATGTTTTGGCATTTCTCTTGAAGGAAGGTGTTACAACTAAGGTTTGCATTGATATTTCTTGGTGATATGTAAGTAATTTTCTGCAAAACTTCTTGAATGAATGGTTGTAGTTTCATTTTCTTGCATATGTTTATGAATTTTGCTGAATAAAACCCTAGGTGACAAGCACAGAAGTAGGTCCTTGTCTCATGTTCCCTTTGAGAGAAATTTTCAGCCATTGAAGAAAAAGAGAGCCTAGCCATTGCTACACTCCCTTTTCTCTTCATTTATTGCTAGTCGTACTATCTAGAGACCAAGAAGAGAGAGACCTCCTAAGCCTAGGTCTACTACACTTAGGGCTATTTTATCTCTAGGGTTTGTTGAAAAGACCTTGTTGTAGCAACACCTTGCATCATCAAACCCTCTAGTTTTGGTTTTATGCTTCATCTTTCAGCTAATCGTTTTGCCATCTGAGTTAAGGAAGGAGGAGAGAGCACTGAGGCCTAGTTTACCTACACCAAAGTGAGCCCCTCTCCCATAGGGTTTTGACTTTGAGGCCTTGCCTTAGCAACACCTCAAAGTCTCTCCCTCTAGTCCTTGATTGTTTTGACTTTTGTCTCCTTCAACTCTTGTGTCCTTCATTATTGACTCCTTTTAACCCTAAGGCCCTGATTCTAAGACCTCATGCGTTGAAGTGAACCTCATCAAAAACTACTCTCAAACTCTTGAATCAAAACCCTAACTTTACTAACTTTAGCCTAAACTAACCTGTTAACCCTATATGTTGCCATCATCTTTAGTCATTAACACCTTTGTGCAACCAAAGTTTCATTTATAAGCATTTGAATGATGATTAAAGGCATTAATTAAGTGAACTGTTGATTTATTACATTTAATGCCATATTGTTCCAGTATTTATTGATGAAGTGACACAGTTTTCATTGTTATTTACAAACATTGACTTCGTCAATATTTATTGTTAAAATTGCTTATATGATCATCAGATAGTCATCTATTTATATGAAGTACTAACCCATTGAATTAGCTTGCATATATCATTTGTTGTTTCTTTGTCTCGGGCAAGTATATCCTTTGGGGGGTTTTACTTTATTATTGGCCTTTTGGCCGGACTATCTGCTCGGTGGTGACTTGTGAGGGGGAATCTATCTTTGTCTTTTAATCCTCTTGCCTTCTCAAAACCCTAGGTCATCGGGGACGTCTCCCCTGGGCCTCACCTCCCTAAAGAGAAAGAATCATCCCATTGTGGTGACATTGGGTGGGATTGGTTCCTGTTATGCAAGTTTGACCTTCAAACCTTAACCTTTTATCCTTTCTACAAATTGTGCGATAATAGTTCACACATGAGGCAGGTACATGATCAGTACATGGTTTCTTAGTTCAGAGACACAATCGACTCGGTTTCCATACATTTTGAGAGAGAGATGTATACATACATGTGTTGCTATTTTTTAGGAGACATGGTTTGAGTGGGTCTCTCAACAATTTGGGGAAATTCTGACCATACATATGAATCCTTGTAGGATTCTAGGCCCGATGACACTTTTTTGGGCAACATGTAGGAACTTGCTATTTTTGGTAGGTTTTGATCTAGGCCCTGGAATCAAATTTCGAGAGTGTAGTATTGATACTTGAGGCATCCAGAGTCCTTTGGACCTTTTCCGAATGACGTCACCCAGATTATTGTTTTTAGCAGGTTGAGCATCAAGGCCTGCATGACAGTTTTGATTGCATATTCATATCCCTTGCGGAATGACAAGATTAGTGAGTATGAAGTCAAGGGTATTCAGATGACTTTCTATTTTTTTCGCTATATATGTGGCGGTGTCATCCCAATCATCCAGGGTGATGTGGACAGTTCTAAAAATAGGAATAGGAATCTATTTTTAGAGGGCCCTATTTTTGGAGGTTCTATTTTTAGAGAACCCTATTTTTAGAGGTTATATTTTTCGCGGGTCCTATTTTTAGGTTCTATTTTTAGTTTCCTCTATATTTAGCAGGTCCATTCATCATCCATGCAATTCCAAGTGGCATTCTCAGAGGTTGACATGTGGCAATGATGTGGCATCCACCTAAGATAGGGCGCATATTCCTAAAAATTCAAGCATATGATAATTAATTAATGATGGAGAAGGGGTCACATGAATTTAGTCGTAATAGCCAACACCATGATCCAATTAACTGAACCTCACTCATGTGTTGGCGGTTAAATATAGCATTCACCTACCCCTTTAAACTTGGGTTCCTTTATCACTCTCACACATATGGGCGCCTGCTTCAGTTAACTATCAACATGTCTCACACTCTCAGACTTGCATTTATTCATAGCCCTCTCATGCACCTATGCGCTCGTTCTAAACTCACACTTTGTTTTTTCCTTTTTCACATGCTTTCCACATGTGCCTAGTACCTATTCTTAACCTCTCATGCATCTATTTTCTCGTCTTCGGGTGTGCGGCCTCACTAGCTATATATTGGAGGCTTGCCATTGGTTATTTTGTCGGTTCTTAGCAGGAGCAGTGTACTCTCTCTCTCTCTCTCTCTCTCTCTCTCTCTCTCTCTCTCTCTCTCTTGTCTAGTGGCGTGTCATTGAGAAAAGTTGTCATTGTATCGGTTGTGAGCTTGCCAACTGTGGCGCAACCAACCCTCTTGTAAAGTTGGATCAATAAAGAAGCTTGTGTTTATTGTTCGAACATCTCTTCTTGATGGTATTGTGGTAAATTTGCAAATCTGATATGTCATTTCTGAACTATTTACTATGATGGTATCAATCCTTTGAGTTGTTTTATTTTCTTTTCCCATTATATTATCATTGTGATAACTTTGCAGGTTCCCTCCAAGTTTGTTAGATCAACTTTTTCCACTGTTTTGAACTACTTTACACACTGTCCAAGGAAAAACAGCTCGCTAGTTTTTGAGTTTGCGAACCTTAAATCAACCACAAGGGCATTTCATTGTGCCCGGGGACTCCCTCTAGACGATAGCAAGGCCTAACCCAAATGGAGAGGAGTTTATCCTGTGACATCTGGGGATATTTCTCCTATAATTAGCCAAGTTTTTACCGTTGTCATAACAAGTTTATCAGATCGGATTGGAGGGTAGAAATTTGTGCTAACAAATTGGCGTCGTTGCCAGGGAATGCCAACCTTGGTAAACAACGACGTCGGTGAGTTTTTGATTTTATTTATTTATTTTTTATAACTCACCTGGTGACTCCATTGTATCCAAGGACGAATCCACATGGGAATTACACGAGAAGATCTTTTCGTTTCGATTCCCTCACAAGGTCAAGTTCCGAGCTTCAACAAACTTTAATATCTTTTTCTGGAACAAGACTTTTCTTTTTCCAAGAAATCTTCTCAAAGTTGGCAAGCATATGATTTCTTAGGTAAGTTCTTTTTGACAAGCATTGTGGTAAGTGTATCTTCGACATCTTCATCTTTATTTTCATCTCAAGCTAGTAGTAGGGTAGCAGTTGTGCTTTCTTTTCTCTGCAACTAACAATATGGATGCAGTTGTGAGGCCACCAGTAAGGTGGAGATTTTTTGTGTTTGACCCACTAAGTTTTGTTGCTTTCTAAGATTAACCTCATGAATTTCCTACACGTAAATGGCTTAAACGCATACCTTTGTTTGCAGGGAGGTTGGGAGAATCAATTAAGGATCACTTGGATAAATTTTTACAATTAGTGTGGGAATTTAATGTGGAACATGAGGGTGTTTATGTCGACCCTCAAGGGATAGGCATGAGCATGGCACAAATCCATTCCTGATGCTTCCATTGATGGATGGGATTACTTCCAAGATAAATTCATCGACAGATAGGCAAATACACGGGACATTTTCTTGCTTTGCACATTTTTTTCAGTTATTAAAAAGCATGAAAGTAAAACTATTTTCCAATTTAACACCTGTTTTTCTAACTTTTACAATCTAATTCCTTATAGAGTAATCCCTAATGAATATGTTGCTTTGATTTATTATCTTGAGGCATTTGATGGTATTTTTGGTGTTTTTCTTAGGAATGAAGACCCTCAAAATTTGGAGGAAGCACAATTTGTTGCTATCAAGTTAAAAAGAAATTATCATGTGGCCTATGAACTCCCTTCGATCCATGTCCCAGACCAACCAATGAAGGTAACTCCACTTGACGATCTTCAATCATTAGTTTTTACAGAAGTGTAAGAAGTTTGCTTTATTAAAGATGAACCACAACTTGCACCGCATCAAGTTCTTAGAGATGAACAGGAGGGTGATAGCCCAATTTTAGATGATCCGGAGCCAATAGTTGCACCAATTGAGTCACAGATCGAGTTCCAAGAAGATGAAGGTGAAGATGTGATTACCCTAGAGTGTTCATGGGTCCCTCCCATTAGCGAAGATGGAAAATTTCAGGAGGAAAAGTTTCAAGAGGAGGAACCACAGGTTAACCAAGTAGAGATCAATCAACAAGGGATTTCATCTGTGCCTATCTTAGAAGAGGCTTCATCCTTTCCTATCATAGGAGTGGTTTAGGAGCAGCTTGATCTGATACCATTACAACAATAGGAACCACTTTTGGTTCAACCAGAGGATGATGTCCCTTACACTTTGCCTACAATTCTGCATCCAGAGATTGTTCTTTAGGATCCAGAGATTGATCAGAGCCTGGATATTAGAGTTCGCTATGACCCAGTTGAGCTCAGAATGATGGAGGTATTTCAACAGGTAGATGCCAAGAGTTTCGGCTCTCATGCATTCATTCCTATTACAGGTAGTCCCAACCAGTGTTTAGTCAACTGGCACCCTTCAGTTATGGCTTCACCAACAAGTACTTCAAGGCGATTTTGGTTCATTTGAGATTTCATGGTTGGTCCCCTTGGAAGGTTGACCTTGCTAACCTTTCTCATCGGACTGATCATCTACTTGCATGGTTACATTGGTCCTTTGAGTATGATGATTTAATTATGGAAAATTTGAGGTAAAAATTTTGGGTTTAGGGTAATTGTCTTTCCTTTTAGCATTGTCTTTTCATGTCTTTCTTTCTTGCTATTTTTTTACAGTTTTAGGACAAAAATTTACTTTCCATTGTAAGTGTCTTCCATTTCAGTATTTACTTTTCATTCTTTGCATAAGTGTCATTGATTTTATCCTAGTTATATCAACATGTGGTCTAGTCTTGTGAACCTTTCCTTTTTTTTGAATAAATGGTTGTCCATAAATGTTATTTTTTGGTCAAATTTTCAATGTCTATCTTACACATGACAAGCCTTTGTGTCTATAATTAGAGTGAGCCTGGATGGGGATTCAATTTTTCATTGTCCTAGAAGTATTGAGCCTTCAAGATGGGTAGTTTGAGGAGACATAGGAGTGTCTTGAGTCATCTTGTGTCTTGTCTCCTCATCTCTTATCATTTTGTCTTCTTCTTTGAGTCAGTTGTACCCCCATCCATTATAGGGATATGGTACCTAGTTCTTTCATCTTGATATTCTTGAGTTATCACTTCGCACTGAGGGAAGAGAGACATCATTGCTCTTCTTTTCAGCGGGGCATCTTGTATCGACTTCGACACATTATCTACAGATGACCCAGAAGTACAACACCTTAGTAATTGTTAGCCTCATTGGTGATTATTTGGCATCCGACAAGGTTGAGCATCATTGGGTCTTGATTGGATGATCCTTGTCACTGTTCGACTTCAGAACATCTTTCAAAGTCTCAAGTTGTGTTCGTACCTTAGGACAAATTGACATTATTGGTGGTGCTCCTTCACACTTCACGGGTATTTACATTATTGATATCCGATGAAGTGACTTTCTCCCTTGTGTCGACATCAATACATTTACCACAGGGAGGAGTGTACATTAGCGGGTGGTAGCAGGTAGCGGATTCAGATGAGACCCCTTAGTTTTCAGTTTTCATTAGGAGGATTATATACTTTGACTCCATGGCCCATTGGACAGGCTTTGGTACTACATGTCAGCTTACAGGTTATTCTGTTAGCAACAATTCTGGTATCGGGGAACAAAGGTACGCAGGTCTGTAGAACTGCGCGATAAGTGCCCAAGCACAGCACACAGAAGAAGTCTGCTTGGGACCCGAATCAAGCAAGCGAGCCTGATCATGAACATGAGAAGTGGCGAAAGCTCCACAGGAGGACTTCATCGGGAATCGGGATATCGGAGATCCTGGGAGCGAGAGTTTGTGCATTGCAGAATCATGATACGCGATTTCCCAATCGGTGGGGAACAACTGTCAATCGTGGAGGACAGGTGGCAGGCTTTCGCGATGGGGAGCGGACCGTGGACAGGTCAACGGCCATGAGCCATCGGGGAATCGCGAGTCCAGAGGATGCGTGCTCGTTAACATCACAAACCGCGAAATCCCGATGGAGAGTATGGTCAAGGGCATATGGTAGTGGTCACTTGGACCAAGGCCTAGTCAAAGGGCTAGCACGGAAGGCGCGTCGTCAAATCGGAAAATCGCAAGTCCTGTGGACACAAACATCGTGTCATCGTGAACGTCAAAACTCCGATGGAGGGTTTAGCTACGGTCACATGGAGGCAGTGGTCATATGGTTCATTGTTCTAGCTGGTAGGGGCCAGCTTATGGAAGCAGAGCTCATCGCAAATCGGAGGATCGGGAGTTTCGGGTACATGTGCACCTCGACACCGCGAATCCCGAAACCCTGAAGCCTCATCACATACCTATCCCTTGCCGCCACGTCATATCCCCGTGTCATGCCAACCACAGTTTTTCCGGGCCCCTGTGTTCCTCCACCTATCTCGTACACTTCAAAACCCATGAATTCTGCCACTTGCATTTTCCCTATCGCTTTCCCGCTGCCACATCCATCCGCATGGTCTCTCCTCATCCCATATCCACACCGAGCATGTCAAGTCACCCCTGCCTGGTCACCGTCCATTCACCCCTTCGTGTCAAGTCCTCCAGTCATCACGACAGCCTCCACGTCTACCCGCTAGTCTCACCCTGAATTCTCCGAGCAGATCCAAATGGAAGAATGAGAAGTCCCCCATGTCCTATAGTTACAGATTCGACCGGGGCCTTTCCCAATCCCAATGAAGCAGTTATTGTAGCAGTTGATGGTGGTTGGACATCGTTTCCACCATAAATGGAAAGTCCAGAAATGACTGTAAGCTTGTCAATTCATTCACAGGTCCTTTTGGAGCGCGATTGCGTCTGACTGAAGTTCACGACTGTCCAGAGACTGCAGGCGTAGTAATCATGCAGACGTAATGTCTTCAATGCGATGTCTCGAATTGGCTTCTATGTTTTGCTCTAAGTATTTAGAGGATTTTTCTGGCATTTTGTAGGTATCGATGGTTGAGCAGAGCTCCCGATTGTAAAGTTTTAATGAAGCATTGATGTTATGGTTATGTATGAACTTCTGAGACTTCTTGCCTTATGAATGCCAGTTTCTTTCATATCTTTGTTTAAACTGGTTAGAGCAGCTCGGAATTGGAGGATCCAGTCAAGTTGTAACTATTATAGGATGATGTTGTAATGGATCACTGTAATAGTTACGGAGTCTCTAATCGTTTCTTGTGATTTTCCCATCGCTGAGTGACTTGGAATTGGAGGATCCAGTCAAGTCTTCCCTTCAGTTTCTTGAAGCCCTGAACCAGGAGGATCCTGCGTTCAGAGTTTTTCCCCTACAAACCGTTGTAAGCTTGATGCCCAAAGTTGTTTGTTCACCTTTCTGACTAAGTCTCCCACCTGCTCATCTTTTAATCAACCCACTAGCTGAAGTTAGGATTCCAGACCTCCTTTGTTCTTTACGTACCAGACTCAGTCCCTGAGTTAGAGTGATACCTCCTCGAGCCATTATCTCACCCCTTATAAACAAATCATGACATAAAACTGATGGGTGTCGGGCTCTACTCCTGCAAGCAATCCAGGAGTGACTTCTGACGCTAACATTTCTGGTGTCGTTGCCGGGGACGAAATTGAAGATTTTCCCTGGGTAGAACGACATTGAGCCTCTGAATTCGAAGGTGCATCGGATTACCGGGGCCTTTCAAGATTGCTAATTTGCACCTGGCGACTCCATTGTGACGACTTCGTTGGGGAGAACCTGCTCTATTAGTTGTGGCTTTTAGAGGCAGGCATACGCAGTCTCATCCACAGTTGCCTCTAGCTACGCCTGAAACAGATCCAGAGGCGGTGCTCAGAAAGGAAAAGGCCTTTGAAGAAGAAGCATCCATCACTGAACCAGGTAATCCACCATATCCTTCTGTTGGAGCTCCTTTTTCTCCTCCTCGGTTATTTGACAGGCCTGTCTCTGTAGTTTCTCGTTTCCTAAATTTTGGGAGTGTTCCTGTCGAGTTTTCCTCTCCTGGTCTGGGACCGGAGGGTCAAGACCTTGTCACTCCCCTCTCTCCTGAAGCTATACCTTGGCGTAGACCCAGGACCACAGAAGATTTCCCCACTCCTGCACAAGGAGGAGAACCTGCTGACTTGAGCTCGATAGCTCGTTCCTTGAATCACCTCTTGTTTCCCATCCCACTCTGAGATTCATTCCCGGTAGTCCCTTCGCGAACTCCTTCTCCTCCAAATTCTCCCCCACCTAATATCCCTATGGCTGGTGCTAATCCCCCTCTGAATAGAATGGATGCCATAGTCACCGCCAGATATGCTCCCTTAGTCCTGCCCCATCCTATGAACCCTCTCCCTGCCAGAGATTACTTGAAATACATGCCCAAGTTCACTAGGGAAGGAGACATAACTATCGAAGAGTACCTGGCTGCTTTCTACAGTTATGCAGACAACCTCAATATTGAAAATGAAGATGTTTGGATGAGAGTCTTTGTTCAGAGCCTGGATGGTGAAGTGATGAAGTGGTTTAGAGGATTGGCTCCAGGATCTATTGTTGGGATTGAAGCCCTAGATAGTGCTTTCCTTAGGCAGTGGGGAGATAGGAAGGATTTCATATATTACATGACAGAGTTCGAGTCTCTGAAGAAGATGGATGGAGAGTCTGTCTCTGACTTCTCCAAAAGATTCAATAAGATGTATAATAAAATCCCTGCCGAGATAAAGCCTTCAGAAGCCTCTGCCAAAATTTCTTATGCTAGTGCGTTTGGCCCTGATTTCTGCCTATTATTGAGAGAAAGAAGAGCCACCTCCTTGGTGCAAATGCAAGATGCGGCCATAGAAGTGGAATCTAATGTATTAGCAGCTGACAGACTGAGGAGCAAGGCCGATGCAGACAGGAGAAAGGGAAGATCGGAAACCTCGACTTCCGACCCATCGGTGCCCCACCCTCAAGTAGACGAACTGACCAAGATGGTGAAGTCTCTGTCTGCAGAGATGGAGAAAATGAGGATGGAGGGGAGGCAAGCATACAAAGGCCCCCCAAAACACTGAAAAAGGAGGTGGTTTCAAGAGGCCAAACAATTTTACTCCCACTAATGTGCAGAGAGAGAGGGGAAGAGACAGAGAAGACCAGAGAATTCAGGCCCCTTTTCAGAATAACTTGGTGGCCTATGAGAAGGAAAGAGAAACAGACGAGCTTGACCCTAAAATCCACTGCTTAGAAGACACTCCTCCTTTCCCTCACCTCACTCAATCATCATATGAGGAATCTCTCATGGACAGTCAGCTAAATGAATTGAGCAAGGGAGACAAGGTTAGTGGCGGCCGAGGCAGGTACAACCTGAGGTCTGATAAAAAGACAGCAGTGCCTGATATTCCTGAGTAGTCCACTAGAACAGAGAGACCTGCTAATGAAATAGCAGATGGTCACAGAGGTAAGAAAGCTCTACCCCCCTCTCCCATTGTCCACAATCATGTCCCCGAAATAAAAGAGATTCCAAAGTTTGCATCCTCTTTTAATTTCGAACATGAGATTCAAAAGATCAGAATCCTTGTGCCCCTCACAGAGCTAATTAAACATGGAGAATTCAAAAAATGCTTCTCTGAACTTTTACAGTCTGAAGCCTCATGCCTTCCCACAGACTCCATAAACCTCCAAGACGAAAATCCAGCAGTTGTCCTAGGTCCCATGGTGGAAGATAGAGATGACTCATCCCCTCCCTTCCCTTCTACACCTCCTTGAACATACATGATAAGGTGTTGCACAACTGCTTGATGGACTTGGGAGCTTCTCACAACCTCATGCCCAAAACTGTCATGGAAGAGTTAGGACTAGAAGTTACCCGAGCCTATCATGACCTCTATTCTTTTGAATCCAGGAGAGTTCAGTGTCTTGGAGTTATTAAAGACCTGGTTGTTACCTTGTTCCAACTGCCCATGAAGAGTGTGGTCATGGATATTGTAGTGCTCGATGTCCCCCCCAAGTTTGGTATGCTGTTATCAAAATCTTGGATAAAAAGACTGGGGGAACCTTGCAGATGGACCTCACATATGCTACTATCCCATTGTTTGGAGGAGAGCATAGAAGACTATACAGGGAAGCCCAACTAGCCTATATAATCAGCGATGAGGCCAACCCTACCAACCATTCTATTTTCTCCTTAGACACTGATTTAGGTTCCAGTGTGCTTCAAATCACTCATGCTCCCAAACCTCCTCTTAGGCTCAGAAAGAAGCCCACCATTTCCCCTAAACTTCCTCCCTCCATCACCCCTATATGGAAATTGTTCTTTGATGGAGCCTCTTCCAGGGAAGGCGCTGGAGCTGGGGTGGTTTTTGTGTCACCTGCTCAGGACACCATATCTCTGTCATACAAATTAGAATTTGAAGCTACCAACAATGTGGCAAAGTATGAGGCTCTTGTTCTGGGATTAAGAGCTGCGAGGGAAATGGGAATTCAGGAAGTGGCAGTGTTCGGTGATGCAGAATTGGTAGTTCAGCAGATCAGGAACGCTTATCAGGCTAAGCATCCTCGACTCAGAAGCTACAGAAATGAGGTATGAGACCTAGTTGACAGCTTCTTCTCAGCATTTAACATTTCATTCATCCCAAGAGAGGAGAACACCTTGGCAGATTCCTTGGCTACGTCGGCTAGCAATTTCAAAGTACCCTTGCCGCCCAAGTTCAGATATGATGTAGAGGTTAAATATAAGCCCTCTATACCTGACAATGTCAAACATTGGAAGGTTTTCGAGGATGATCTCGAGGTCAAGAAGTTCCTGGAGACTGTCGAGGAATTTTTAGAAATGCACATTGACCAAGACGTCGTCTCAAAGGAAGAGCTCGATGGGGGTAATTTTCTGAATAAAATTGTAGGGCGTGACATTGTACAGCTTCCGAACAACCACATTCCCAGGGGACTGGTTCCTTTGGAAAGACTTTTTGATGGAAATGATGTATCGATAAAAGGAAAAGTCTCAGAGGAGGACACTGGTACTATTCAGTGCAACATTGGGACCAAGGGTGAGCCCAAGTTTGTCAAATTGTCAAAGAGTCTGATAGAGGAGCAGAGGTCCGAATACATTGGACTTTTGAGGGAATTTGTTGATGTGTTTTCCTGGACCTACGAAGACCTAAAAACCTATGACACCTCTGTCATCGAGCATAAAATTCCATTAAAGGAGGAGGCAAAGCCATTCAGGCAGAAGCTGAGACAGATTAATCCCATGCTGCTGCCTATCATGGAGAGGGAAGTGAAGAAGCTGCTTCAAGCTCAGATCATTGTGCCACTAAGATATTCAAAGTGGGTGGCCAAGTTGGTGCCAGTAAGGAAAAAGAATGGAGAAATCCGACTATGTGTAGACTTCAGAAACCTGAACAGGAGCTCACGAAAGGATAACTACCCCTTTCCCAAGATGGAACATATACTGCATAGGGTGACAGGAGCTTCCAGGATGTCCATGGTTGATGGTTTCTCTGGCTACAATCAGGTCTTTGTTCTGCCTGATGACAGGGAAAATACAACATTCACCACTCCATGGGGCACATTCATGTATGCCAAGATGCCATTCGGACTAATGAATGCAGGGGAGACATTCCAGCGTGCCATGGACATAGCTTTCGTTGGGGAAAAGGATAAATTTGTGGTCGTTTATCTGGATGACATCACAGTGTTTTCAAAATCTGATAAAGAACATCGTTGCCATCTCAAGAAAGTTTTCTTGAAACGTAGAAAGTTTGGCATTTCATTAAACCCCAAGAAATCTCTATTCGCCCTGTAGGAGGGAAAGTTACTAGGCCACATGGTATCAGCAGAAGGAGTTAGGATTGACCCCAACAGAGTTGAGGCGATACAAGCCTTATCAATCCCGAGGTCCAGGAAGGAGGTCCAATCTTTCCTCGGCAAAATTAATTTTCTGAGGAGGTTTGTGCCTAACTTTGCTGAGGAGGTAAAGCTTATAACAGCCATGTTAAAGAAAGAGAATGAAGTAAGGTGGACCCCTCAATCGCTACATTCCTTTGAACAAATCAAGAAGGCCCTGACTGAAGCTCCTGTGCTTATCAGTCCCGACTACTCAAAGGATTTCCTTATTTTCTCCTTTTCCTCACCTGACACAGTGGTTGTTGTTCTGTTATAGACAAATGACAGTGGGCTAGAGTAGCCTATTGCTTATTTCAACCAAGCATTGAGGGATGCTGAAGTTAGGTATGACACTATGGAAAAGCAGGCTTATTCTCTAGTAAAAGCTCTCAAAGCTTTTAGAACCTACATCCTGCAGTCAAGGATCATCGCCTATGTCCCCTCGGCTGTTGTTAAAGACATTCTTATTCAACCTGATATGGACAGGAGAAGGAGTAAATGGATAGCCAAAATCCTGGAGTTCGACCTGGAGATAAGGCCCACCAAATTGATCAAAGGTCAAGGTTTAGCCAAGCTGTTGGATGAAGCAAACTGCCAAGCGTTGGGGATAAGTTTCATCAACGAATGCTCAGGTATTCCGCGGGATCAACTGCCCGACGTAGACCATCGAAGGGAGCCCCTATTGGCTCGATGTCCTTGGTATAAGGATTTCATATACTTTCTACAGGAGCTGCAGCCTCCAGATGGCCTGCAAAGAAGCAAAGAAAGATCTTTAAAGCTCAAAGCAGTCAGATATTGCCTGATCGATCAAGTGTTATATTGGAAAGACCCACTGGGGGTGCTGTTAAAATGCATAAGAACACCACAGGCCGAGTTGATCGTGGCTAAATTTCACAGCGGCCTGTGTGGAGGGCACTATTTCTGGAGAGCCACGGCCCACAAAATCCTCAGGGCTGGGTACTACTGGCCTACAGTGTTCACTAATGTCTGCAAGAGGGTCAGAACCTGCATCAAATGTAAAAAATTTGCAGGAAAGCAGCAGCTCAGGTCTCTGCCGTTAAAACCGGTGGTGGTTTCAGGGCCTTTCCGGCAGTGGGGCCTAGATTTTATTGGAGAAATTCACCCTGCTTCTAGTGGCCAGCACCGGTGGATCCTAACTGCTACAGATTTCTTTACCAAGTGGATTGAAGCTATCCCCACCAGGAGTGCTTCCCACAAGGTAATCATCGGATTCTTGGAGGATCTCATCACAAGGTTCGGCTACCCAAATAAGATCGTCACCGATAATGCAGCCACTTTCAGGGCTGAACCACTAGCCAAGTTCTGTGAATAGTTCGGGATCAAATTAATTCACTCCACCCCATATTATCCACAGGGCAACGGTCTAGCGGAATCCTCCAACAAAAGCCTGATCAGGATCATCAAAAGGTTGTTGGAAGATAACAAAAGGGGTTGGAATTCAAAGTTGAAATTCTCCCTATGGGCTGATCGGGTGACCACAAAGAGAGCTATAGGTCTCTCCCCTTTCCAGTTAGTCTACGGAGTCGAAGTCGTCTTCCCTTCTCAGCTAGCCATCCCTGTAGCGAAATTCCTCCAGGACCATCAGGAGGAGCCTGATGACATGATCAGAAGGATTCATCAACTAGTAGAGGTCCAACAGGCTAGGGAGTAGACATTGGATAGGATTCAGGACCATCAGCAGAAGATCAAGCAGGTCTTCGATAGGAATTCCAAGAAGGAGTGGTTCCAGATAGGAGACCTGGTGCTGAAATGGGATGCTCCTAAATAAGATAAGGGCAAACACAACACATTTGAAGCCCTGTGGATTGGACCTTTCATAATCTCCGAGGCTTTCTCAAATAACACATACAGGTTGTGAGATTTGGAAGGTGAAGAATTTTTCAGCGGCCCAGTGAATGGGCATTTCGTGAAAAAATATTTTGTTTGAGCCTCCAGTGGCTCATATGTTTTGTAAATATTTCCTTTTCTATTCTTTGTTTTTACTTTTTGTTTCGGCTTAGTAAGTGACTCCATAGCCCAACGGATAAGGCACTGGAACTACAAAATGAGTCCTTAGAGCATCACAGGGATGACTCTATCCCCCATGGAGCCTAATGTTAGCAACAATTCTGGTATCGGGGAACAAAGGTACGCAGGTCTGCAGAACTACGCGATAAGTGCCCAAGCGCAGCACACAAAAGAAATCTGCTTGGGACCCGAATCAAGCAAGCGAGCCTGATCATGAACATGAGAAGCGGCAAAAGCTCCACAGGAGGACTTCGTCAGGAATTGGGATATCGGAGATCCTGGGAGCGAGAGTTTGTGCATTGCAGAATCACGATACGCGATTTCCCGATCGGTGGGGAACAACTGTCAATCGTGGAGGACAGGTGGCAGGCTTTCACGACGGGGAGCGGACCGTGGATAGGTCAACGGCCACGAGCCATCGGGGATCGGGGAATTACGAGTCCGGAGGATACATGCTCGTTAACATCACAAACCGCGAAATCCCAATGGAGAGTATGGTCAAGGGCATATGGTAGTGGTCACTTGGACCAGGGCCTAGTCGAAGGGCTAGCACGAAAGGCGCATCGTCAAATCACAAAATCGCAAGTCCTGTGGACACAAACATCGTGTCATCATGAACGTTGAAACTCCGATGGAGGGTTTAGCTATGGTCACATGGAGGCAATGGTCATATGGTTCATTGTTCTAGCCGGTAGGGGCCAGCTTATGGAAGCGGAGCTCATTGCAAATCAGAGGATCGGGAGTTCCGGGTACATGTGCACCTCGGCACCGCAAATCCCGAAACCCCAAAACCCTGAAGCCTTATCACATACCTATCCCTTGCCGCCACGTCATATCCACGTGTCATGCCAACCACAGTTTTTTCGGGCCCCTGTGTTCCTCCACCTGTCTCGTACACTTCAAAACCCATGAATTCTGCCACTTGCATTTTCCCTATAGCTTTCCTGCTGCCACATCCATCCACATGGTCTCTCCTCATCCCATATCCACATCGAGCATGTCAAGTCACCCTTGCCTGGTCACCGTCCATTCACCCCTTCGTGTCAAGTCCTCCAGTCATCACGACAGCCTCCACGTCTACCTGCTAGTCTTGCCCTGAATTCTCCGAGCAGATCCAAATGGAAGAATGAGAAGTCCCCCATGTCCTGTAGTTACAGAGTCGACCGGGGCCTTTCCCGATCCCAATGAAGCAGTTATTGCAGCAGTTGATGGTGGTTGGACATCGTTTCCACCATAAATGGAAAGTCCAGAAATGACTGTAAGCTTGTCAATTCATTCACAGGTCCTTTTGGAGCGCGATTGCATCTAACTAAAGTTCACAACTGTCCAGAGACTGCAGGCGCAGTAAGCATGTAGACGTAATGTCTTCAATGCGATGTCTCGAATTGGCTTCTATGTTTTGCTCTCAGTATTTAGAGGAGTTTTCTGGCATTTTGTAGGATTCGATGGTTGAGCAGAGCTCCCGGTTGTAAAGTTTTAATGAAGCATTGTTGTTCTGGTTATGTATGAACTTCTGAGACTTCTTACCTTATGAATGCCAATTTCTTTCATATCTTTGTTTAAACTGGTTAGAGCAGCTCGGAATTGGAGGATCCAATTGAGTTGTAACTGTTATAGGATGATGTTGTAATGGATCATTGTAATAGTTACGGAGTCTCTAATCGTTTCTTGTGATTTTCCCATCGCTGAGTGACTTGGAATTGGAGGATCCATTCAAGTCTTCCCTTCAGTTTCTTGAAGCCCTGAACCAGGAGGATCCTGCGTTCAAAGTTTTTCCCCTACAAACTGTTGTAAGCCTGATGCCCAAAGTTGTTTGTTCACCTTTCTAACTAAGTCTCCCACCTGCTCATCTTTTAATCAACCCACTGGTTGAAGTTAGGATTCCAGACCTCCTTTGTTCTTTATGTACCAGACTCAGTCCCTGAGTTAGAGTGATACCTCCTCGAGCCATTATC
>CBVK0100387694.1:0-15471 GCA_900067695.1 Picea abies | reverse complement strand
GAGAAGAACTCCAGATGATTATCCAATGGGAAAGGTGATCTATTGAGTTAGACGAGATCCTAGCTAAGGACAAGGTGAACATGTGAAATCCCAAAGTGCTATGTGCATCGTCATGTGAACATAAATGAAGATGATGTAATAGCCTCCTATGAGAAATATAGTTGATGAGAAGACTCCAGATGATTCTCCTGTGTGAGGCAATGGGAAAGAAGATCTATAGAGTGAACGTGCCTGTGGATGAGCACAGGTGAACTTGTGAAGAACTGGTTCTTCTGTGTAATGCAGTGAACCAGAGATATGAGATCCCTATGGATGTGTCCTTAGTGGATGAGAACTAGTGGGTGTATCAGATCCTTTGCTATATATTGTTCAAGATTCAAACCCGCCTGCAACCCTAATTGTAATGTAAAGGGTACAGGTTGGCCCCACCTTAATGTGATTAATAATAAATGTAAAAGATAATTAATCTCATTAATATTAATTATAATATAATAATAATTACAATGTGACTTATAGAGGTCAGCCCTATTGAGACAATAGACACTTCTATTGACATGTTTAGGCTAGTATAAGTAAAGGTAAAGTCCACATTCTGAAAATATATCTTTCATGTGAGTTTGGAAATTTCAGCAAGTACATCTACTTGGGAAAAGGTGCACACCTTTCTTGGGCGCTAGGCTTCTAGGGTTTGAGCACCCTCTTGTGTGCTAGGTATTTCTTGGTGGTGAAGGTATTTCTCTTGAAGAATATAGCAAATGATTTGGCTGGGTTTTCTTTCCTTGTTGAGAAGGGTTTCCCAGGATACTTCTTGTGTTCTTGTGCATGGTGTTTCTTCTTATGATGTTGGTTGTTGTAACATTCTTGTTTATGGTTCATATAAATGCAAATTGAAATGAACTACATTATTAAACTATCTTATTGAAAAATCAACATGGTATCAGAGCATAGTACTTGAAGATCCCATTCCACAAACATTTTCCAGCCATCCTCTCTCACTCTTGTCGAAACCGTACGACCCTCCTAGGGTTCCCATAAATTCTGTACAACCCTCCTTTCTCATTTTCATCCCTTAATACTTGGAATTTGGGGATAATTTTGGCATAGTAGTGTACGGACTCCTTCAGCGCACCTCTAGCAAGCTTCTGATCAAAATTCTGGGCATTTTGAAATTTTGGTCCTAGGGTTTCTAGGGTTTCGCTAAATTTTGCAGAAATTTCAGTATCAGGGTTTCTGCAACTCATTGAAGGAGCTCTTTAGCTCACCAGTGTTCTCTTATCTTTCAAAGGCTTATTGTTGGCAGTCATAAGTCCAATAAAACCTAAAAGTGCTAGCCTAGCCTAGCCATTAGGTTTTCTAGCCCAGTTGAAAAAGGATTGTGAAGAATCTAAAATTATGATGAACAAAAACTATGATGAAAGACAAGCTTGATGGATCAATCAATTTCAAGTTCTTGGAAGACAAGACTTTAGAGGAAGATTTATTGTGATCAATACAAAAGGGTTTACCAGAGACAACTATCAATGAATGGAAGGAATATGACGTCAAGACAAGGAACCCAATCACCTACTTAAGCCCTTACATTGAAGGGCCAGCTTCAAAATAACAAAGATGAAAAATGGTGACATCGTGACTATATTCTTCATAAATATTTCAGAGGATAGAGATCAGCCAAGATCCATTGGAGAAATCATATCAACATCCTCAAGTATGCACTTGTATATAATATTTGTATCATTGTCATGAGGGAAATTGTAGGAGGAAGGAATATTTGTTGAAGTCATGATCAAGAAGGATCTAAGTGCATTTGGAGGAACAACACACTCAAAGTAAAGACTCTAGGTTTGATTGTTGAAATTGTCAATCCTCTAACCTATATTTCTATAAGTTTTCTACATTACAAGTAGGTGTTGTAGTTGTGACAACATTCCTTAAATTTTTTTGATTCTAGAGATGTACTCATTATTCTCCTTCTTGAGATATTCTTGTGTTGGTTCTTTTTGTTTTCTTGTTCTAGATAGGTTAACAAGAAAATAATATGCTTATCCTTCAGAGGGAGTCACTTGACTCAGAGGGAGTCAAAAATATTTGAGAAAGAGGAACAATAGAACCATCATTGAGAAAACCAATGCTATAATGCATGATCAAGATCCTTCTAGGATTCCATGGGCAGAAGCATTCATGACACAATATATGTGTAGAAAAATATTCTTCACTAGACTTTGAAAAACATAAATCCCAAAGAAGTCTTCACCAGAATGAAGCCTGAGATTAAACACTTCAGGTTATTTAGGTGCCCAATGTATTTTCATGTACCCAAAGAAAAGAAGTCCAAGCTAGATCCTTTAGAAAGAAAGGATATAGTGAATATTCAGAACATTCCAGATCAACATCCCTGGTCAGAGATAGATTGAGACAAGTAGAGACGTTATCCTTGAAGAAGAGATAGTCTTTCAAAGATCCAAATAAACTCATATGAAGATTGATAGTAATACAATATCCTCTCCCCCTTCAACAGATCAGAGGGAGACATAAATTAATCTAGTTGATCCAGTTGCTCTAGTTTATATGTACAGAGATACTGCAGTAGGGCATAAAATTCCTACATAGAATCACTCTGCAAGAGTCAAAGAAACATACAAGCCTCTCCAAGCACATCCCGAGAAAGAAAAAGATAGCTTCGAAGCTATCCTTCAGTCATGAGCCACTTCATTGATTTCTAGCCTCCTTATCTTAGAGAAGAAACAGGAGAACAAGTATGGAAAGATGTCATAACAGAAGAATATCAGTATATCTTAAAGAATGATGTATAATACATTATTCATGGACCAAAAGGGAAGTTAGTGGTAACTTCCAAGTGGATCTATAAGATCAAGCATACATTTGATGGAAGTGTTGAGAAATACAAAATGAGATCTATAGCTAGAGGTTTCTCACAAACATAGGGAGTTGTCTATGATGAGACACTTGATCTAGTGAACCTGATACACTTCCATCTATACTACCATCCATGAGTTGGAAACTATATCAGATAGATATATTCTTGATGAGTTTGGATTTTAGCAAGAGTGTTGTTGATCCAAACCTATATCATTACAGTGTTGGTGACGAGAGCCTGATCCTGATGAATTATTCAGAAAGCCTTGTTGTTGGATACAAGTAATCCTTGACTTATGAATTCGAGATGAAGACTCTGAGTATGATGCACTACTTCTTGGGACAACAAGTATGGCAGAGGACCGATGAGATTTTCCTAAGTCAAGGAAAATATACAGTAAAAATATTAAAGAAGTTAAGTATGACAGAATGCAAAATCCACCATGACGGATTTAAAGAAGAAGATTGATGATGGTTTAGACGGGACTGATCCACACCTAATTGGATTACTGATGTACCTATTTAACACCATAATTGATTCATGCCATGAAGTGGATGTTATTAGTCATTTCATGAGTCAACCGAGACGGACTCACTAGACAACAACAAAACATGTATTGAGATATATATGAGATATGGCATGAGATATGCCTCCAATGTGAACTTGAGTGTCTAGGATATGTCGATTTAGATTGAGAAGAAAGTACAATGAACCAAAAAATATCATCCAACTGATGTTCTATCATGAATTTTTCCATGGTTTCCTAATGCAGCAAGAAACAAAACTCTGTGGCCCTGAGAAACAAATATGAGAAGTATATAGCATCGAGTGTGAAAAGCAATGTGGCTTCACAAGCTTCTAACAGATTTACTTGACCATGATATGGATCCTATGATGATAACCAAGAACTGTGAGTAAAGCTCCTTCAGAACCCAGTGGTTCTTGATGGATCAAAACACGATGAGATGAAATATCCTTATATCATAGATATGATGCAGAGGAAAATAATACACATGTAGTACCTTCCTACACATGAGCAGATTGTAGATATCTTCACCAAATTAACTTCGTGAAGAATGGCTCCCTAGTTTAGAGGGAGTGTCGATGACTCCAGCCAAAACAAAATTCAAAATACATCCGTGTGAGACTTGGAATGATAAAGAATTCCTCCCTAGCTGAGAGGGAGTGTTGATGATTGTAGCTATGAGAGACATTCTCTAGCTTACAAACCTATGAGATGTGGATCATTGTAGCTATGTGAGTCTTTCTCTTAGCTTACAAACTTGAGAGAAAGCCCACAAGAAGGGTACGTGGTTCCTGCCTGAGATAGAGATAGGAACGTAGATATGACCTCCTCCATTCAGAGAGTTGAGAAGAAATCTAGATGATTATCCAGTGGGAAAGGTGTTCTGTTGATTTAGATGTGCTTGTGGTTGATAACAAGGTGAATGTGTGAAATCCCAAAGTGTTGCGTGCATCGTCATGTGAAAAAAAATGAATATGATGTAATAGCCTCCTCTGAGCAGCAGAGTTGATGAGAAGACTCCATACGATTCTCCTGTGTGAGGCAGTGGGAAAGAAGATCTTTAGAGTGGACATGTCTATGGACGAGCACAGGTGAAGGTGTGAAGATCTAGTTCTTTTGTTTAATACAGTGAACCAGAGATATGACATCCCTATGGATGTGCCCCTAGTGGATGAGCACTAGTGGGTGTATCGTATCCTTTGCTATATATTCTTCAAGAGTTAGACCTACCTATAACCCTAATTGTAATGTAAAGGGTACAGGTCGGCCCCACCATAATGTGATTAATAATAAATGTAAAAGATAATTAATCTCGTTAATATTAATTATAATATAATAATGACAATAATAATTACAATATGACTTAGAGAGGTTGGCCCTGTTGAGCCAATAGAAACTTCTATTGACAGGTTTAGGTTAGTATAAGTAAAGGTAAAATCCCCATTGTGGAAATATATCTTTCATGTGAGTTTGGAAAATTCAGCAAGAACATCTACTTGGGAAAAGGTGTGCACCCCTCTTGGGAGCTAGTCTTCTAGGGTTTGAGCACCCTCTTGTGTGCTAGGTCTTTCTTGGTGCTGAAGGTATTTCTCTTGAATAATATAGAAAGGGATTTGTTTGGGTTTTCTTCCCTTGTTGAGGAGGGTTTCCCAGGATACTTCTTGTGTTCTTGTGCATGGTGGTTCTTTTTGTGATCTTGGTTGCTACAAAATTCTTGTTTAATGCAAATTGAAATGAACTACATGCTTAACCTAGATTATTGAAAAATCAACAATTGGTAGGTAACCTTGAACCCAACGGTCGACATTTCATCATTGGTTGTTGACTGGGTGGCTTCCCTTATATTCAACGGCAAGACATCTATTCACATATTGGGATTCGTGCAATGTCTTGGATGCCAATAGCTTTATTGGTGGTTTCCTCGCCTTTGTCAGAATTTTTCCTCATTGGATGATATTTAGAGGGTCCTTTTCATGTACCACCTAGACTTGGCACACGTGAAAGACACACAGGGTTGTTGGTTTGTGAACATGTTCTTTGTCTGATTTCATCCAAATCACCAATCTCCTGCTTTATACCTCGTGCTAAATGATGAGAGATGCCTTAATTGTCTCCTTTCAGAGGGTCTCCTTCCATCGAATTCAACTCATATATTCTATAAATGAGACCTATAGTCCTATGAGTACTTAGAGTCTTGCAGTCATTAGTGGTAGGTTCTCTCACCATCGATAGTTGGGAATACATCAATGTCTCATGATCAATGGATTCTTCAAGTGTTCAATTGTGACTCATTTATTCACACTTGTAAGAATGTACTCTATGCCTTGATACCTACTTTCATCATCGGTAGGTTGTCTCGCATTTGTTAACGATATACCTCAATGACCGGTAATCAAAGGAAGTCTCATTGTGTTCATCCTCAACTACTTTATTCACATGATGTAGACTTACACCTTTGGTGTATTGTGTATAAGACTTGAAGACATCAATATGTAGCTACAACTTTCTTGAGTTGTTGCTACCTTTTCATCAGACTAGTACATGTGTGACTTCAGTGATCATGGGAGATCAAATTGTACTCCATTGTATACAAATATCTTCAGATTGATTTTGAGATTGATTTTACTGGGCCTTGTTCGTGACTATGACAATATTTGACATGTAACCACATTTTATTTTCCTATTCATGGCCATGGACAATTGTTTGGTATATTTTCACATGGATCTGCAATGTAATTCAAATTGGAAGCCATGTATGAAAAGCTAGTACAAATTGTAATGAGAAACTAGTTCTTCTAGCTGGGTCCCCATTACTCCACTTCTGGGTTTTTATAATGTATTTCGCCCATCGCAGATACTCCTATGACCTCACACATTAGGGGGCATCTGTGATAGAAATATTTGCCTCACCCCATGCAATATTGCACATAAGGCTTTTTTCCATTTCCCTATGAAGACTTGTAATCCCTTTTTGCAAATCCCAGAGCTAAAAATACAATTTTTCCACATATATGCACCTTGCCTACCATACAACATGTGTATACGCAGGTTTCACCACTATAGCTTGATTACATCGTGAAATGTGCCCAAAATTGAAAAATAGTGTCGAGTTTCCATGTCACGTCACAAGATCAATGATCCTTGGCCTTCCATATACTGGAAATGTTCTGACTCAGCCCTTTAGTTCCACTTGAAGGCTATAAATGGGCCAATTCTGAGCTATGGAAAGGAGGAGAAATGATTCAACTTTGAGAGAAAAGTTACTCTTGAGGAACTATTCACTTCACATTGAGTCTGCATCCCTTTATCCTTTAAGTCTAAACACATTGTTCAGCCCCTAAGATATTCCCTTACTAATTGAGAACTTCATTATCTATCTTACATGAGCTTGCCTTTGGTGGAGGATTGAAGTGGTGGAGGCCCAATTGGAAGGAACTTTGTTTCTCGGTTTCGAACCGTGCCGACATGAAAGTCTATAGCTTATTCATTTCTGCTTATTATATCTTAATAGAAATACTATTTTCTCTTCCAATTGATATCTTGCAAATATTTGAATTATTATTCCATGGGTGTATTTGTTATGAATTTTGATGGATTATTCTATTGAATGTGATAACATCATATATTATCACCATATGCTTGCATTACTTGGTTGTTGAGGACTAGTTGCAGGTATATTGTTTTGGGTCAAGTGCTCAAGGATGGACTTCATCGAACATCTAGACAAGGTACACCTTATATATTGTCTTGCTAGCATATGTGTTTATATAGAATACTTGAGAATATAGTTGATTTCTGCAGTCATTTCCATCTGTTGTGGTTCACCCCTAGCCATAGAGAGATTTTCCTCGTAACAAAAGGGAGATGTAAATTTTTGTAACAACCTATTTAAGGGAATACCAAGAGTCAAAAGACAGTTAGAAAAATAACATAAATAGAAGAAGAGAACCATTTAGAAAGGGCTCTTCAAGCATTGTATAAAATCAAGAACTAATTCAAGGACACATATTGTGTTGATTAATATTGAGAGGCCTTCAGGGTCAATTTTCGAAAGAGAGAATAACTTGTGTGTGTGGATGATTTGGCTATGAACTTCCTCAAGTAGAATGTATGTTGATCACATGTACTATAAGAACAATGTTTGTTGATAGACTAATCTGATGCACACTATGTTATGTTATAGTACTGTTATTCTTTCTTGTATTTTAAAGTCCTAAGCTCATGGGTTGATAATGTACAAAGAAATATAATTTTGAATTTTTTGGTTATATGTATGTATTCTCATGTTTCTAAATTTGCACCTTCATCAAATACCTATGCGGGGTTCCTAGCAAAGTTTAGTCTCATTTACAACTTGAATGGTTAATATAGGATAAGATATATTAACATTAGATTAGATTTATTTTAATACATAGTCTTCATCTACATATTTGCATTGCATAACAATCCATTTCCATCCTCATAACTAGAAATGGCATCCATACCAAATTCCAGATGGGTCTAATTGGGATATTGTAGTCGAGAGTACCCCTTACTATTGCAGGGTGAATCCTGCCCCGTCAACAAGATCCTTAAAATTTACATACTCAAAATATATTTCGAGCTCTCCTATCTAGTCAATGAGGAGTCTCAACTTTAAAACTACCATCATAACATGAAACTTCCACCCTTGCACTACCTTTTTCTTTTAGAAAATATATCAAACGTAATACTGGGTCTAATTCCTCATCATTTTTCTCTTCTTTGAGATCATCCTCCAAATATGAATTTCTTTCAGCATCTCCAAGCCTTCTATTTTTCGGTTCTTCTATCCTCCTTCACAATTACT
Organism: Picea abies; assembly: GCA_900067695.1. Lineage (NCBI taxonomy): Eukaryota > Viridiplantae > Streptophyta > Pinopsida > Pinales > Pinaceae > Picea > Picea abies. The sequence goes on along the minus strand of CBVK0100387694.1, from coordinate 7,242 downwards.
CTAATTATCAGTTCCTCGCACCTCCTTGTGTTGGTCATTCTTTACGTGGTGGCATCCTTACAATTTGTCTTGTATCCCTCACTCCAAATCACATTCACAAGAGTTACTTTTGGGCATTGTCTCTCACAACTTAGGAGCTAAACCCACTCTAATACCACTTGATGCAATCACCCTCTATCATATACTCATTCAACTATAGAACCAAGTTTCTTCCACATAGTGCACAGCTACCAACTTACTAGCATTTACATAAATTAACCATTTAAAGAAATGCAATAGGAATTTACAATCAAATGAAAAGGAAACAAGAGACAAAACCATTAAACAAGGACTCAAGATTATTTATTAACAAGAGGAATTTTTTCTCTTACTATCTCATTATATTTGTAGACAATCTGACACAGTTCTCCTTATGATTCAATGACAAGGTGTGTGTTCATTGTTCCACGTTGTGAACCCAAAACAGGGAATCCCTTCATCTACTCTATTTCTCCTACATACACCCCTTCTCTATTCCCTCTCTTCTGTCTCTCTCCTTTTTTTCCTTACTCAGTGAACCCATCTTGTTTTATTTTTCTCCTATCATTTCTTGGAAGTTGAACAATGTTTTTCCCTCATTCCACTTCTCAACCATTTTTTTCTTCCCCGCTAATGTGAGATGGAAGCTGGGAAGTTACAATGGTCCAACTTGTCAACCATTTACCACCCAATTGACTTTCTCTTGTAATTTTTCCACCAAATTCCACAAAATATGACCAATACATGTGGATTTATGGCATGACGTAAATCATGGCACACTAACTTGATTTCAACATGCCTGGATTTTTATCACTTGCAACATGGTGGGAGTTTCAACACTAGTGTTGTAGCAATAGGATGTACAACATCGGTGTTGCAACAACATGATTTATAGCATTGGTGTTGTAGCAATGATTTTAAAGCATTAGTGTTTCAGCAACAAGAGTTGAAACACTTGCTTCACCTACAATTACTATCTTGAAATTGAATTTTTTTTGGTTGATATAGATTTCTTTCGGCCAAATATGATCATGCATCAATTTTCATTCATCACCTACACTAGGTCACTTTGGATTTCATAAAACCTATGAGTGAGTTAAGTGCTCATTCTTTTGTGAAGGCATGAAAATAGACATCTAAGATTTTGTAACAGCTTGTGACATGTGTCAAAGTAACAATGGTGAGACGACAAAGATACTTGGTGCATTACAATAACTATCAATCCGAAAAAATATCTAGAATAGCATCTCTATGGATTTCATAGTGGGTCTTCCAAAATACTGTAACAAATCAGTCATCATGGTGGTAGTCAATCACCTTTCCAAATATGCTCATTTTTGTGCTTTATCACACAAAAGTACACCTTCCTTAGTGGCCCAAGTACTCATGGATCATATTTTTAAGTTACATGTTATGCCTACTTCCATTGTATCTGATCAAAGATCCCACATTGACAAGAAACATTTGGTAAGAGTTGTTTAAAATTCAGGGTACATGGTGTTACAATACCACTTATCATGGAGCTACTAAAATGTCTCCATATGAAGTTTTATATGGCCAAAAACCTATATTAATGACTTCCTATTTACCAGACACCTTCAAGGTTCATGTAGTAGATAGCATACTTCACACCAAAGAATCCATTCTCCACACACTTAAGTATAATTTGGTTATGGCTCAAATTAGAATGAAGCAATAAGATGAACAACATCACTTTGAGCATTCTTTTGTAGAAGGGGGTCAAGTGTTTATTTTCCTTCAACCCTATAAACAAATCTCCCTCAAAAATAAAATCTATTAGAATCTAGCACCAAAGTTCTATGGACCTTAGACCATCATCTAGCACATTGGACAAGTTTCCTACAAATTAAATTTTCCATCCCACTCAAAGATTCATCTAGTCGTTTATGTGTCATGTTTCAAGAAGGTAGTGTGATTGAATTCTAGGGTGAAAACTAACTTTCTAGATCTTGATGAAGAGTAGTCCATTTGGCTTCAATCTTGAAGTAGTGTTGACCACGAGAGAGAATGAATTGTGTCAATGTACAGTTTGATAAGTATTGATCAAGTGGAAATATATGCAACCATAAGATTCCACTTAGGAACAAACAATGATTTTGCAACAATTTCCCTGCCTCTAGTCTTGAGGACAATGTTGCTTTTGAAGAGGGTGGGCATGTTAGGTTCCTACCCTAACCTCCCTACTTTTTCTTACTTAGAATTTATTCAATTAATGCATGAAAAAATATTCTTTAAATAAGGCCCATTAGATAGTAGTGGATAGTTATTTAATGTAAAAGGGTCCACTTTATTGAATAAGGCCCAATAGGTATTTCGTACTCATTAATGAGGGAACCACAAGTAGTTAGGGTTTTTCTATTGAGATTCCATTTAAAGAGATAGGAGGCTATGCAATGTTTTTTTTAGTATTGTTGTATTTGGATATTTTCTAAGTGAAAGGTAAGCCTGTCTTAAGAGGCAAGTGAACATTTATTTCCTTCTTTTTATAATCATTAATACAATGGTATATTTTTCACATTTCATCTTATTTTTCTCTTGTATCTGGTTTTTTCATTATAGTCTTTGTATGCCTAGTTTGTGTTTCAAGTCTAAGGGTTAATGAACACTATAAAGAAGGCTACAAGGAACACTAGAATGAGTTTGCCAATCATGAGCTATTAGCATGTTCTAAGCCTTTTATTTTAGTGGGCTTCCTTGATAGCAATTACATGCCCTCACTATCGATTCACACATTTATCATGTATTTTATCTAAAAGAAACATTTTTTAAAGATGTATAGTGACCCATCATTCAATGTATCATGCTACATCGATTGTGGATTCATATTGTAATACTTAACTTAAAATGTTCTGTAAGCATGGGCTTGCCTAACTCATTGAAAATATTATAAAAAATGTTTACCTTAGAATTATTGTTTTGTAGGTGGCCTTCCCTCACTCTAAGGTGATGTCCAATCCCATGAGATTCTCTCTCTAAAATGAGGTCCAAATCCATGAGACTTTCTCTCATTCAATTCCAAAAAAACACTATGATGTATTTCATTTATACATTTTTACTTCTAACCTCATATATCAAGGTGCATCTATTATCATACTAATATTTGGATGATTGCATAGATGAAATGGTTTTGGATGAACATCGATTATGACCATTTCTCTCATTTCTCTCAATGGAAACCTCACATTTTGAAACTCCATCTATGAAACTGAACTTTTTAAAGATGGAAAATTCAATTCTTGTACTTTATGTACACATGATTAGTGAAATTTTGATGTAAAAATGAAAATGATTGTTCAACTAAATTTATACAGGTTAAAACTATTCAAGTGTTTTGGGAATTTGCATTTTAATCCTATATTATTTTAAACTTTGGAGGTATCAATTAATATTATATAATTTTATTAATAAACAAACATTGTGTATTATATATTATATATTTATTATTTTTGAAAATAAATATAAAAATAAAATAATTATTTTAAGATAATGTTTTTTATATTATTGTTTTTTTTTTACTATTGATATAAAAAACCAATTATTTGGTTTGTATTGTTTTTTTTTTAACTTGTTTTTCTTAATTGTTTGGTGATAAGGTTTTGTTATAAATCATATAATAATTATTAGTGTGAAAGAAAATTTAATAGATGAACATAACATCATAAAAATGAATTTTAAGGAGCTATATAGTGAAACAGCGTGTTGGTCAATTCCTAAAACATCTTAGAATGAAAGAATTGTCATCTTTGTAACACTAAGAAGGTGGAGGACTAAAAACACTTTTTCTTAAAATATCATGTGTATGAATTAGATCTCAATTTCAAAAAAATTCTGCAATATCAACCTTCCTAAAATTTTACCTAATCAAACTATACATATTTAATAAAACTTCTTTTTAATATTTTTTATCAATGAAATAAAATTATGAAGCAAACCAATTAATTCTTTACCATTTTTTCATAAACTTTGTTAAACCAAAATTGTTCTCAATGGATGTTAATCATCATCATCATCATTAATAATAACTTACACCACAAATAAATTAATTTAACAATCAATATTTAAAAGCATCTATGAGACATACACACCTATACTATCTAAAATACTAATCATTATAACATATGAAAATGATATAATATGAAGGGAGATCTATGCCAAAAAGAATATTCTTACGAGTCATGAGTGAAATCCTTTGATTCAAGGAATCTCAATGTCATAGTTATTTTCATGTCTAGTTTTTAAAAGCTTCAACTTGATATAAAAGTAACTTGCGCAATGGTATAGAGATGAAACATTCAATTGGGTCTAGCCCAAGTGGTTGTGGGTTGGAGTGATATCCTCCACACTCAAGTTCTATTCCCATAAGTGACATGTTGAGCTCATAATAAGTATATTGTTATAATGACTCCGAGCCCTTATTGTTGATGACCTTATACCCTAAAGAATATAAAATTCACCCTGAGTACCCTCAAAATAAAAAGAAGTACTTGAAGATTTTCTTGTATTTTAAAGTCAATAAAGAAAGTTACAAAGTAAGTTTGTAGTGTAAATAGACAGAAAGTACCAAAAACAAAAAAGAAAAACCATGTAAATTGACACACAAAGAAGATTAAATTTGACATTATTGATTTTGTGAGAACATGGAGTCTCATAACAAGGAATACCCAATTATATAAAAAAACATGAATAAATTTGATGGTGGTTCATAAATAACCTTTTAAAGTTCATGGTGGTTGTTTTTACATAAATAGAAATAAGAAACATACATAAGAAATAAAGTTGATGGTGGTTGTTATTACATAAATAGATATAAGAAACATAGATGCAAATTATAAGAAAAAAAAAATGAGGATCTAGGAGAAAAATCAAAGTAGATGATAAGAATCTAGGAAAAAAAATCAAAGTAGATGATGGAATTTAACTTTGTGTAACATGGTGCATCTTATATTAGTCAACTTTTAATGTAAAATTCAATATGACAAATTGATTTATGTGGGTTATTTATTCACTAAAACATTGGTATCGAGCTAACAACGTCTCATTACTTTATATTGATATTGGTCAATGTGTAATATAAAATTGAATATGACAAATCAACAAAACATATTGGGAAATGTGTTTGAGATTGGTATTACACAACGTGGAATTTTAAAAATTTAATGGATTATTTAATATTTAAAAAACATTGATACTCTTACTAATAAATCGAAATTTTAAAATTTTAATGGATTATTTAATATTTAAAAAACATTGATACTCTTACTAATAAATCGAAGTCAATGGAAAGAGATTTTTTCATTTGAATATAACTATAAAAATAAGGAAAAACTCAATTATTTGAAAAAAATTCTTATATTTTTGTTATTTAATTTTTTATTATTTATATGAGATTAGATCCCTTCACATATTTATTAAAATGAAATTTAAAATTTTTACTTTGTGATTGATTATGAAACTAATCATATATATTTATATTTAATATTATTCATTTCAATATAAATATATGTTATTATAATAAAAAATGAAATAAAAAATTTAAAAATTTTATTTGGTAATTGATTTTGAAACTAATCATATATATTTATATTTAATATTATTCATTTCAATATAAATATATGCTATTATAATAAAAATTTGGAATGTATTATATAAATAATAATAATAATAATCACAAAGGTTCCATAAAATATAAATATTCATATTATTAATAAAATTAAATCATCATGAATAAAAAAAATGTATATTATGGAAAGAGAGCTTTAGAAAAAAATGATTCTAGTTCATAGAAAAAAGGGACAAGAAAAAATGATTCAAGTTCATAGAAAAGAAAGGTCAAATGAGGAAAAGACAAGAGAAAAGATAGGTGGTCATGAATGAACTAATAAAAACCCTATTTCAATAAAAAGGAAGGGGTTTGTGATAGGTTGTCATGAATAAAAAAAATATATATATTATGAAAGGAAAACTTTAGAAAAAAATAATTCTAATTTATAGAAAAAAAAAGGAAAAGAAAGGTCAAACGAGGAAAAGAGAAAAGATAGGTGTTCATAAATGAACTAATAAAAACTCTACATGAAAAAAGAGGGAAGGGAGGGGGTTTGTGATATGTTGAGTGGTTTCAAATTCATGAGGGTTTAATTCCGAGTTTATTTTTTGGTTTGTATTTCTACACAATTTTGATTATGGTTGAGATGGAATTGAAATGTGTTGGTAACATATAAATACAATTCAATATGGATTTGTGATCGTAGTACTCACAAACAATTAACTTGAGATATTGTCACTTGATTTAACCATTTTTGTATTGTTTGGTAATATAAATTTAATTTCAAAATAATATTAATCATATCATGGTATTGTACGATTACTATTATTATATTTTTATTAATAAATTATATTGTTTTTTTTGTAAAAAAATTGTATTGTAAGTTTTAATAATTCACTTGGATTTATCTACTACTGTAGGGTGTTTATTGTACTTACTATGGAGAAGGCGTTCTTAACCAAATACAATCAATCTTTGCAATAGCTTATTAAAGGAAACGTTTAATGTTTGTTTTATAATTCATGCGTTTTTCTTGTTCTAGTATGATAAATATGCATACATGAATGCATGCATTAGATTCTATTTTCAAAATCTTTCCATATATACTAAGAAAATGGAGGAAGGGGTTTAAAGGGATTAAGAGTAAATGATAGAAAGTAGAAATTTCATAGAAAAATATTTCATAATTATGGATGTGGTGAATAATTCATTGTATAATTAGCACCCTGTTGACGGGTGAAAATGATCGTCCGTCCATTGGAAGAACGAATTTGGTCCGGGGTTGTCTAAGTAACTCAAGCTGTTTGGTATAACTTTTTCTAATGGTTTTAATGGCTTTGTTAGCCAATCTAAAAATCCTAAAAGAAACAAAATAAACGAAAGAAATAACTATCTAATTACTAAACACTATAAATATATGTACATATGCTCTAATGTAACTGTAATAGGTGTATTTAAGAGAAAGAAAGATAAATCTCATTTATGTACATCATTTACAAGATACAAGTTTTAATTGAAACTTACGAAAATCGATGGAAAAATAAATTGCTTGTAAGAAGCAGATAAAGAAAGCACATAAAAATCTTTTTTTACTTTTTCTTTATAAATCTATAAAAAAACTTGTAAAAATTTCAATGAAACATGAACATGTGGATAGTCAA
>CBVK0100387683.1:0-21755 GCA_900067695.1 Picea abies | reverse complement strand
AGATCGGTCTCGGCATTCCTGCTGAACCGCTCTTCCGATCTCACCTCATGGAGTACCTGGTGGTCCTTAGTTTGATGCTGGTATCTTTGAAATTTCCCGAGGGTGTCTGCAAGTAGTTGAACCTCCAACTCTCCTCTTTAACCAGTTCGCAACGCCAATGATAAAACATCAACAACCCTTCTCTGAGCCTTTAAAATGGTATGAAAAAACTCATGGAGTACCTGTTAACCCTAGGATTTATGCTGATGTCTGTGAATGTGAACAAATATGTTTGCAAGCTGACCAACCCCCAATGCTCATTTTCAACCATTTCATAGCTCCAGTTTGCAGTGCCAAGTTCAAAATCAATGACGCACTTCAAGGAGACTATTGGACTACAATTCTATGTGCTAACATTTGGCTCCACAGGGGATGGAGACCTCCCTGTCGGGCTCCAAGAACATGCAATTCTAGTGCCTTATCCATTCCATCTCTGCAATCTGTACTTTATCTATGCCTTGAGAGCACCTCTGATCATTTATTGAAAACCAAAAAACATTCAATGCAATGCTTGCATATCAAGCTTATTTATATACATTCCTACATTATTCTATCCAACTGAGCTTCTCTTCTTAAGTATAATCATATTTCCAGTGAAGCCATGCAACCATTTGGCTAGTAAAACAAGTTTCTTGTATATTGCAGATGAAAGCATAAAAACAATATAGCATTTGCAGCAAAATATTCATCAATAGTTCATACTTACAACTGAAAATTCTTATCAAATCCAAAGCTGCAACATAAGGGGCCTTTTGAAAAACTGTATCCATTAAAACAACTACTGGATCTTGGAGCTCATGATGAAATTCTAGTTGGGAAAACTCATGTGCAAAATCTGTTACATTAAGTATTTTGCTATCCATTTGTTCTGAGCTAAAAGGTGCATAACTCATGCTGATAAAATCCTCCAAATTAGCTACCATTGGATCAAGGAAAACCATTTCTACATGTTGTTCCAAATGAAGTTTGGATTGTCTTTGCATATTACTAGTTTCATGACCACTGCCAATTTCATTTGTTTGATTATTTGCTTCTATTCCAATTTCCAGGAGAAGTATATCACATTGAAAAACACTGGAAACTGGTTGAGGAATGTGATGAACAGATACTCCTTCAATAATTCCTTCACTACTAGCACCCCGATCTTTAAAATTGGCAGATATTTTATATATAAGTTCAAATTCTATACAACATTCCTCATAAATAAGATGAACATAATACCTCTGTTTGCAATAACCATTGAATTCATTATGGAAATCTTTCAATGAATGAATGCTAGAAACAGGGAGGGTTCTACACCACTCACGAGCATGTCCTTCCAAAGAAAATATGAACATTTTAACAAGAACATGCTCATGATAAATATTTATCCCATGCATACACTCGTGAAAATCCAACAAGTTCTCACCAGGATGATCATGCTTGTTTCCCCCAAACCTTAGAAGGAAAGGTTCCCATGCTTCTCTATCAAGTACAAGATTTGGAAATCCAGGTATATAAGAGAAGTCATGCATATGTCTGAGCTAGGATCTTGTCCATTTCAAAACAATGGAGTCACCAATAGATATCTGAATAGTGGAGTCTCCATGGTGAAAGATAAGCAATCTAGAAGTGTCTAGCTTCAGTTCACCATCCAAAGCTAGATCTAATCATCATAGTTCACCCAGGGAAGGTGTCTTCATTGTCGTCCCCAAAAAAGACGCCAAAAATGTTAACATTGAGAGTCACACTCATACTGCCATGAGTGCAAGCCCAATACCCATCAAAATTTATAGATAATTGTTTATATCAAGGTTACATATGGATGACGAAAACTCAGAAAAGGTGTCAATCACAAAAGGAAATCCTAAAGTATAGACCAACAAGTAAGTATTTAGAAACAGAGTGTCTTAAATCTGGTTTACACAACAAGAACAAAATATCTATTATATGACAATATCAAAATCAAAGGTCTCGCCCCTACCATCGAACCTGAAAAATTAAATCAATTTAAAATTGGACGGATCAACAAGAAAGAACAAGAAGGACAATAATCTGACTGTAGATCAATGATCGACCATTGTGCATGGAGTCAAAAAAATCTTCAAATTGAAGGCAATCAAGCTAAATATAAGGTCAAGATTTTATATGATGATGATTAGAAGAAAGGAAAGTGAACAATTAGAAGAATGTCTACTAAACAAATATCCTCTCTGCAGAATAAATTGAAAAGAAGCTTGAATAGAAACAATGATTAACATGCCATCTATAATAGATCCTTTGTTGCTCAGGGATCCGTTAACGAAAGGCAATCTTTGATCCTCAAAACCCGTAATATATTCAATCAAGAAGCTAAAAAAATAAATGGAAAACAAAAATGAAAATTTTATAAACAACTCTCATGAATCTTTAATGGCAGAAATGCTAATTACAACATACCCCTAGGCTTACAAATGAGCAGCTATACTGCTGCTCCACCTCTCTCTTCTCTTGGATCATGAATCCAATCCTTTTCTCATAAAAAAACCTTTCATTTATAGTGAATAATATATATCTACCCTAAGTAGGTATAAACCAAGGAGTTACATGGGATCCTCCTCCATTTAGGAGTCTTGTTACAAAATATTCCAACAAAAGCCTAACAAATTCCTATTTTTTGGGATTTTGTCTATGATGATAAATTCCTTTTGAAACAGGTGATCCTGATTGATCTGGAGATGGAACACATGTCCCTCATGTCCAACTAACTCATAGGATACCGTTCAAACCTTCCTTGACATGTGGCAACTTCCAAACAAGGAGAATATCCAACAACTATGCAAAACATAGAGTTTGTAGCGCACTGGTGTTTTAATTATATCTCTTGAATTACAAATTGGGTTAGGCTGAAATTTGTTCAACAAGTCAATGCCATTAACATTCTGCTCCAAAAAACATTTCAGAAAAACCCACATCACCGTTTTGGAGTTATGATCAAATCTTTAGAAGTAGCTGCTACATGAAATGAGTTCACAATGCCCCCCGTTTTCCAGTTCACAGCGCCAAAAGGAAAAAACATCCAAAACCACTTTATCGACCTTCAAACAAGATTAAAAACCTCATGGAATACCTGGTGGTCCTAAGTTTGATGCTGGTATCTTTGAAATTTCCCAAGGGTGTCTGCAAGTAGTTGAACCTCCAACTCTTCTCTTTAACTAGTTCGCAACGCCAATGATAAAACATCAAAAACCCTTCTCTCAGCCTTTAAAATAGTATGAAAAACCTCATGGAGTACCTGGTAACCCTAAGATTGATGTTGATGTCTATGAATGTGAACATATATGTTTGCAAGCTAACCAACCCCCAACGCTCCTCTTCAACCAATTCGCAACGCCGTTTTGCAATGCCAAATTCAAAATCAATGGTGCACTTCATGGAGACTATTGGAATACAATTCTATGTGCCAACACCCATAGTATTTTGTCAAGTTGTAGTTATATTTATAAGCTGGGGGAAACAAGTGTGTTACACTTGATCTCTATGGTCCATATTACTTCGGCAATGCCAACTTACATGGGCGTTATCGTCCATCCTTTACCATGTGATGTGAACCGTATGATGGATCGACGACTAATATTTGATCTCAACTATCCACTGACCAACGATTGTTGTTAATCATGACTTATGTCATCATTGACAATTACTTTGTTGTTGTTGACACTTCTTGGTCAAAGCTGACCACACTAACCTCCCACTCTCTGATGATGATGCTTCTGAATCTAACAGTCTATATCTTCTTATCACATCTTCGATGAGATTGATGGTCATTGTCTTTCCTTTCCAGATCCTTGTCAAACAACCAACATGTGACACCTGTCCCAAGTGATTAACGCCACAGGGTTCCCCGCTTGTCATTTCTATGAATTACAGGTTTCCATGTATTCTTCTCTGGACATGTTGGCACCCCTCGTCATCATGGTGTCACCTTTATCCCGACCTCTTCCAAGTGAGACCCACCAAGATCTACACTCAATATTATCATTCAACTGGTGTTACACATCAAAATCAGTCATTGCAATGATGGCTAGTGTCGTCGTTACAAATTTCGTAAGTGTCACATATTGGTCATAAGTTTTGCAAGTGTCACAAACATCATACTATTATATTTCCTATGTCATCTCTCTAATGACATCATAAGGACACTTAAGACACCTCAAAGACTAGTTTTGAAGAGGAGAAATCAGTTGACAAGGAGTACAAGTCTTTTGCCATGGAACAAGCCACTTAAAAGTAATTTTTGGAAGGCAACACTCCCTTATACACTATCAAGGAGTGCCAACACTCCCTGACCTCCTAGGGGGGAGCGTTGCAATGCTCTGTGCCCCATTTTGGGGGAGCGCTACCCTTCTTGAGCGAATTTTAGTTTGTTGAGATAAATTAGGGAAGAATCCCCTCAATCTCTGAATGTGGTTGGATTCAAATCAGAGGTCAAGGCATGATCTTAGGGAAGATCCACAACAAAAGGAGAATAATCCTCAACTTATCCCAAAGATCTCTCAAGTGGTTTGGCCTCTCCAAGCCTATATAAGGAGGCCTTCTCATGGTAAAAGAGGATATTGGAGAAGATAGAAAGCATCAAACTTATGATCTCATAAGTGAGATACCATTGAAGCATAATCAATGTGGATTACTTGAGCAAAGGTTGGACAAAGAGAGCTGGAAGAAGCTGCTGCACCTTCATCAAAAGTCTGTAAGTACTCTTCATTTGTTCTCATTAATATGCATATATGTTTGGCCTGTTTCTTTCAAGTTTGTGTTTGTTCCACATGAACTTGTCTCTAGTAGATAGATTTGTTTTTGAGCTAATATCAGTAGAATAGGAAGTTTCTTGTATCTTTGTTTGTTCTACATGACTTATCGAGGAGCTTAGGATCAAAGCTCAACTTGGACTCTACGAGGACAAATGCCATTAAAAAGGTACACTTTTCTTCCTCCTCTTCATACATTAGCTTAATTAGATATAAAAGGATGTCAGTGACCAATGATAACACCCTTTATATCTTGGTTTTAGGAGTCTAGAGACCAAGAGGAAATCCACTTGTCTGCAAGGGGATTCACCTATAACATAAATTGACAACTCCACTAGGGAGGAACTCTGATTTTTTATGCCTTTCCTAGGTCTTGTTTTGGCCTTTTTCCCACTTTTTGACCTTCTCCATACTATCTCTTTGATTCTTAGATTTGGTTGATTGGCTCTTGATTTCATCACACTCAATTTGATTGATTGAGTTTACTTGATTTTTTGCGTTTCTTGGCATTTTTCTAAATTTTTAGAGGCTAGCGCTCCCCTACCCTTGCTACCAGATTGCTGGCGCTCCCTACTAGTCTTACATAGAGCATTGAAATGCTCTGGTGCCCTTTACACCAACGCTGCCCCTTTTCTGTGAAAAATCCTCTAGGGTCTCATTCTCTGAGGTTCATTTTTTGCTTTTGGCACTTTCTCAGAGTCTTATCATCTCAGTATATCTTTATCTTGGTTTTTCAACACTTTGCTTTCTAAGAATTGATCACCTTTTGTTTGGAATTTTGACATTTTTCTTCCTTACCTTGAAGTCACTCTTTGTATTTGATGATTTAGAGTCAAATTACTGTTTTCTTCTCATTTATCTAACTGAGTGGGAAATTTTGTGAGGAAATTCAAAGATCTGTGCACCATTCCATTTGATCTTTGAGGTCACCTTGTCCAAACCTTTTTTCTTCTTTTTGAGTTTTTCGTTTTTCTTTTTGAAAATTTTGCTCTCTTTGTCTTTCTTGTTTAATCACAACGAGAGTGTGTTTTTGTTTGTGTGAAACTTACTTCTAATTGTCTGAATCTTGTTGATCTTAAAGTCTGAATGACATAGGAAGCTTTACATCAAATTGATTATCATTCACACATAAAGCAAAAGGATACATTTTTATGATTGTTTTTGGATATTAGAAAGGAATTCTATGAGATTTTTAGCATTACACTGAATTTGATTGAGGATATTCTATCTTAGCATTTGACAGTGAAAACAACATCTTTCTCCTTCCCTTAAATAGGCATTCATTGAAACAAAAGTCTACTTATCATATTCTATGCATTTTTTGGGAATTGAGTCATAACACCATTGGTTTCACTTTCATACACCAGTGAGTAAAGAACAACTGCAAAATTAATGCTAATTAAAAATTATCTAGAACATTTTGTTTTTTATAATCTTCCACCAACATTAAACTAGGATTAGCACTTTGGATTAGGCTATGAGTAAAACTCTCCAAAGTATTCAAAACAAACAATAGCATCTTGCGATAGGGAAAGAAAAATCCAATTGTCATATAGGTTTTCTGGGATCCCCCTCTCATACAAGGGTTACGCATGAGGTCACATTCAGGAGAGTTACGAAGATTATACCTCCGTGGTTCAACCGTTTGTAGTGGTCGGATCATATATTGAGGGTTCTTCTTGAGGTTTAGATGGTTTCATTTGGTCTCGGTGCTTTGTGAACTCTGAATCCATCCAGGGTCCTTTGGAGTTCTACCAGTCCACTTCTCCTCAGTTCTCTCAAAGGATTTCAGACTTGTTATCCTGCTCATACGTTCAGACTAGAATGTTGACTGTACCCTATTGACTGCGAGTTGGTGTCCTTAGTAGCCATAATATTTAGGTACTTACATAGGGTGATGGTGAAGGGAAGTATTTGCTGTAGCTGGAACAGATGGTGGTCAAACTCACTCGAGCTCCTTGGAGGGTAAATCCACAATTATTGCGTGGAATCCTGCACCAAGGCGCAAGTCCATTAAGCAGGTCACCATCATAACTGTTACACCATATCCTAGCCCCTTCTTGACTTGATCATGCGATGTTGGATTTCATCACCAACTAGTATGATCTTCGAGAGAAGGTTTTCTTTGCCTGGTTTGATTCCTAGATTTGATTAGTGCATGCTATTTCTTTTTCGGTAGTTGGCCATAGATTTTTTCCGTCAATTTTTCTCCGCCAACATCGACCCTCCACGCCATTCGCGTAGGGTACAGGGACTTCCCCCCAAAAATATGAAAGATTCTACCCCTTTACCCCCTCATTCTACGGAGGGCTCTCGTACGATCTTTGAGAGAAGGTTTTCTTTGCTTGGTTTGATTCCTAGATTTAATTAGTGCATGTTGTTTCTTTTTCAGTAGTTGGACATAGATTTTTTTCGTCTATTTTTCTCCGCCAACATCGACCCTCTACGTCGTTCGTGTAGGGTACAGGGACTTCCCCTCAAAAATATGGAATATTCTACCCCTTTACCCCCTCATTCTACGAAGGGATCTCCTCAATAGAGAGAGGTTCACGACATTATAACCTCATAGGAGGAAGTTTCCACCTCTTTAGAAATTTTTTGAATTGTTTTGGATTCTCTAGAGGCTTTCCGCATTCTTGCAGGATATGAGAGGAATTTTCTCCAGCTAAATTCAACTGGAGAACTTGTTGTTATTGATCCTTTTGACATTCCTACTGGGTATCATTTGGGCCCTCATGTTAGAAACCCCCTTTGGACTGCTGACATAGTTCATGGCACACCTCGCATGGTGCAAGATATTTACGGACTAGGAATAGGTGCAGATATACCCATTGTATCTCAAATTCCTAAAACATCTATCACCTACATTGTACCTTTAGATCACTTTACTAGTACCACCATTATTTCAACCACACCATCCGTTGGTCCGAACATACAGTCTGTTGGTCCGAGTTCCACTATTTCTCTCCAGATGGCCCATTCTACGATGGTCCCTCATGTTTCGACTATTTCCACTGGTAAAGTGGTGGTTAACCAAGCTCCCATTGGTACACCACTATCATCTAGGTCTTCTTTGTCACTTCCCCTTGGGTACAGAGCATTGAATTCTTCCATTGTCAATACTACCCAAGTTATACCTAGAAGTTCTATACCTATACAACAACCCAGAGGGACCGGTCTTGGTGGCTCTAATCCATTAAGTGACACCGGTCAGTCGGTTACATCAGGTTC
Organism: Picea abies; assembly: GCA_900067695.1. Classification (NCBI taxonomy): domain Eukaryota; kingdom Viridiplantae; phylum Streptophyta; class Pinopsida; order Pinales; family Pinaceae; genus Picea; species Picea abies. The sequence goes on along the minus strand of CBVK0100387683.1, from coordinate 13,719 downwards.
CCAAATTCTAGGAACTCCACCTCATGCTGGGGGGCAACTTCCTTTCAGAGGTAAACCTCCATTTGGGGAGCAACCTCCCTTCAAAGGGAAACTTACTTTTGGAGGGAAACAACCTCATGCTGGGGGGAAAACTCCTTTTGGAGGATAACCTTCATTTAGAGGGAAGTCTCAAGATGGGACCCATCATAAACCTTCTGGACAGAATGCGTCTACAACGCCCAATCTGTGGAACATCCCTTTCTTGGGAAACCCACAGTTCTCTGGGGGACATAATCCTCAAGGTCTACAACAACCTCCTCTTTCTCAAGGAACTAATCTATATCCTCCTTATGGACAAAGTGTTTACCCCCCGCCTATGGGAAAACACCAAATCCAACTTATAATCCTCAAAACCCATTCGGTTATCCTATGCTCACACATGTTTCTCAAACTCCCTTGAATCCTGTGTACTCTAGTCAGCAACAACCCTATGCAGAAGAACCCACTGGTTACAATTATCCACCTAAACTAGTGTACAGTCCTATTGGTGTTCCTATGCCCCACCAATATCACCCGTAGGTTAATCGACAGCTACCGTTTCTTGCTACTATGGATCTCCCAGACTTGTCTCGGTTAACCAATGATCCTATATTGCATTACCCTTTCTGGCCAATGATTCTAGCTAAACTCCCTTCTGATATTCCAAAATTTGACGACAAAGCTGGAGAAGACCCAAACAATCATGCAATGACTTTTCATTTGTGGTGTTCCTCAAACTCCTTAATGGACAGATCCATACGTTTGCATCTTTTCTAGCGAACACTTACAGGCTTAGAAACCAAGTTGTATATTAAACTACCACGTGGTTCTTTCCAAGACTTCAACTCCCTTTCCATGTCCTTCCTCACACACTTTCAACTACCCATTCGATATGAGATGGGTACTGAACTCTTGACTTCCCTTCATCAGACTAACTCTGTACACATCTCTGACCATATTCATGAATGGAGATGACGATGAAGGTTGATCAAAGCAGTCATTCCTGACCAATTATTGGTGGAATGGTTTACCAAATCACTTTTACCCCTGATTTCTTGTGATGTCGCTATGGGTGGTGTAGTTACCGAAGAAGAAGCCATTGCCCGAGCCCAGTACTTAGATTTGGTTTATTCCTAGTCTGGTACTTTATATGAGTTGATTCCCAATGCTACCCAAGCCACTAATGATCCATCCAAACCTTCATCCTCATCGCATGCAGATGGTGTTATTGGTTCTGTCAAGACTCAATCTACATCCCAATCGACTAGAGCTGCACCTCGATCTACTTCCATGTCCGCTCCTAGTTTGAACGCACCTTATACCTCCTCTCATACCCAAATCTCTGATGTGAATGCAGTTTAGTCTGCCCCTTCACAACAAAATGGAGGTAAGAAAAAGGCAAAGAGAAAAAACAAAAAGAATAATAATAATGAGAAACCCAAAGCTCAAAACCCACCACCTGCTAACAAAAAGAAACCACAGTGGAAATCAAATTTCCCTTGTCTCATTTGCAATGACGATCACTACACTCGAGATTGTCCACATCGCGATGAAGTGGCCAAAAATTTTAAGGGAAATTCCCAACCCGCCATGCTTACACATCCTTTTCCTCAGCAACAGTCAATGGTTTCTCAAACCCCCTCTCCTGAGGGCAGTACCAACCACCCTTCTCATGATGAAGGCTCCACGAGTGCTCACATTTATATGTTTAGTGGCATTGATTTAGCAACTCTCTCTACGACTTATGACACTCTAGTTAAACTCGATAAAGAAAAAAGTTTCTAACGGTTCATCACTAGATCCTTCTCCTCCGACTGTTAGTTCTCCTTCCGTTAATCCTCCATCCAAATCACTACACATTGAGAAGCCTTCTTACTATTCTATCTTACTCCCTCCCAAGAGTACCATCTATAAATGTACTTTCAATCCTAGTTCACAAGATGCCGAAAAATACAACATCGTTGAAGATTTGTCTCAAGCCCTGTGTGCTATGTCTACTCTAGAAGTTCTACAACACTGCCCCAGTCAATGTAGGACACTCTTGGCTGCCATCAACACTTTTGATCCTGAGTCATCTAATAACATCACGTTTAATATGGACAATTTCAAATCACGACTCTCTCACCAACTCGCATTTCAGATTGATGTTGTAGTTCATAATCAACACATCGATTGCACTATCTTGGATGAGGGAGATTCTACTTGTGTCATGTCTTTAGCCTGTTGGAAAGGGTTGAAATCCCCTTCACTTAATCAATCCCCCACTATGTTATGAGCATTTGACAGGTGAGGTTTTCACCCTCATGGACTATTACAGTCCTTAGCCATCCAGTTAGGTGAGAAAACTGTTACTGTTGATGTCGAGGTGGTCGATGCACCCCTTGATTACAACCTTTTACTTGGAAGAAGTTGGTTCTATTCCATGACTGTCGTCGCTTATTCAATGTTTCGATATGTGCAGTTTCCTCATCAAGGTAAAATCGTCACCATCGATCAGTTAGATTACCGTACACCTGATGCTCGCACTCCTGCTACCAACAATATTCCCTTTTTGGGAGATCACAAGATCATGCATGAAAGAATTGGTGTTGGCTTGTTGAAAGAATCCAGCCTTATGGGTACCTTCCCTACACCACTTCCACCCACTACACATCATATTGCCACAATCAATATGATTTTGAATACGGTTTACCAATCCTTGGAATCATTTGACCCTTGGGTTGTACCTAGTTCGTTGGAATTCGATGCACTAGGTGACAACATTCCACTTAGTCCAGTTGAAACCTCATATGTTTCCATCCAATCTACTTCTCCCTCCTCATATGACCAACAACTCTTGGCATTTGACACTTATTCGATGCCATCGTGGTTAAGTTCCTTGTCGTCTGTGTTCGACTACATTTTCCAAATTTTTTCTTCCGATGAATCTATAATGGAAATTATTAGCATCGACGATGTTCCTTGGGATGATAGCCATCATCGCTCCTCTTTTCTTCCACCTCTCGAAGAAATTCAAGAAGATATAATTTCTATCTTCCCTCCTAATGTTGTCGATTTTCCACAATCTCCCATCCTCACACAAGATACTCTTTTTGAGGGGAATTTGGGAAACATTTCATCTACGATCGTTATTGATATTTCGATCAAGGAAGGTGTCGTGGAAAACATTAACCTCAGTGCTAATTGCTCGCCCGAGGAAGTGGTCTCTTATACTTCTTTGTTTAAAGAATTTCGCGATGTCTTTGCTTGGAGCTACGAAGATATGCCAGGGATAGATCCATCAATCGTTGTGCATGAGATTAAAACCTACCCAGGTATTAAGCCTGTTCGACAAAAACTCCGCCCAGTCCATCCTAAGAAGACCGTGACCATGGAGGCAGAGGTTGAAAATTTATTGAAATCTGGCTTCATTTATCCTATCCCCTTGACAGAATGGGTTTCCAACATCCTTCCGATTACTAAGAAACATGGGACAATTCGTGTCTATGTTGATTATAGGGACCTTAACAAGGCTTGTCCGAAAGACAACTACCCTACACCCTTCATCGACCAGATTATTGATAATTTCACTGGTAGCGTAATTTTCTGTTTTATGGATGGTTTCTCAGGGTATAACCAGATTGACATCTTACCAGCTGATCAACATAAGACAACCTTCATCTGCCTATGGGGAAATTTTGCCTATCGGAAACTACCATTTGGCCTTAAAAATGATGGTGCTACATTCCAGTGAGCCATGTCCTACACTTTCCATGATATCAAACATATTGTGGAACCTTACCTTGACGACTTACCTCCCACTCATCCAGTAGATCCGACCATTTCGGTCATCTACGAGCTATTTTTCTTCGATGTCAGTTCTACCGCATTCGTTTGAACCCACATAAGTGTATTTTTGCTGTCAAATCAAGTCGACTCCTCGAATTTGTTGTCTCTAGGAACGGGATTCGGGTGGATCCCTTAAATATTAGAGCTATTCTAGCTTTACCCCCACTTAACAACTTGCGACAATTCAAAATTTTGCAGGGGAAAGAAAACTTTCTTTGCCTCTTTATTTATAACTACGATGAGATCACTAAAGGATTCATGCGCTTGTTGCAGAAAGATGCCCCTTTCATCTAGGATGACACTGCTCAATGATCGTTTGATGCTCTTAAGCATGCACTGACCCACACTCCTTTGTTGCATTCGCCAGACTATACGAAGGATTATATCCTTTACTTAGCGACCTCTACTTCCACTATTGCCATGGTTTTAGTTCAAGAGGACTCATCCAATGAAGAACATGTGATTTATTATTTGAGAAAGAGTCTATCTGGACCCAAACTCCATTATTCACATGTTGAGAAGTTGGCTCTGGAAGCCGTCATCGCTATCCTAAAATTTTGTCACTACATTTTTCTACGCACTACCATGGTTATTGCGGACTCTAACTCCATGTATCACATTCTGACACGTCAGGTGCTTGGGGGAAAATAATCTAAATGGATCATCATCCTTCAAGAATTCGATCTTGAATTTGCTAAGACCAAATCTAAAAATTCCTTGGTGTTTGCGGAACTCATTTGCGATTTTCCCCATGCTGATGAAGACACTGATCCTAGAGATTCTCTTCCTGACGAATCTCTATTCCTCATTAGCGTTTCCGATCCTTGGTATGGAGACATCATCCTCTATCTCCAGACCTAACGTTTTCATCCCAATATCTCTCATGAAGAACATTGTCGTATTCGCCACCATTCTTGTCGTTACCTTATTATCGGTGACACTTTATATCATCGTGGAATTGACACTATCCTACGACGATGTCTAACTCATGAAGAGGCTGAACGTGTCCTTAATGACTATCACCTTGGAGCCTATGGTAGTCACCTTTTTGGGATGGCTTTAGCCCAGAAAATTTTACGTGCCAGTTACTTTTGGCCCTCCATCTTTAAGGATTGTATTGAGGCCGTCAAAAAGTGCCCACCCTGCCAAGTGTTTCAAAACAAGGCATGCACCCACCTTGCTCCGTTGCACCCCATTATTGCCATCAGCCCCTTTTCCAGATGGGGAATTGATTTCATGCAGTGTAAGCCTACCTAAGCTAGGGGGCACAATTATATAATCGTCGTCATCAATTACTTTACAAAATGGGCTGAGGCTATGCCTACCTTTCTGAATGATGGCCGTACTGTATCCCTTTTCTTTTTCAATCACATCATCACTCACTTTGGTGTTACACAATCCATTGTCACTGATCATGGTTCACATTTTCAAAGCCAGATGATGAGTGAGTTGCATACCAAGCTGAGTTTTCTCCATGAGAAATCATCCTCGTATTATCCTCAAGCTAACGGACAAGTTGAGCTATCAACAAGGTCCTCAAAACTATGATCCAATGGATGGTCAAGGAAAACAAGACATCTTGGCATTTACAACTCTTCTTTTCCCTTTGGGCTTATCAAACCTTAGTAAAAACTGCTACTAGATTCACTCCCTTCTAGCTAGTATATGGCATTGAAGCTGTTTTACCAATCGAGTGTGAAATTCCTTCGCTAAAACTCAAAGTAGAACTCCTGCCCCACACTTCTACTGAAGAAGAACGTTTCTTACATTTGAATAGGATGGATGAAACACATCATGATGCTTCTCTCGTCAATGAGACATATCAAAAGCGAATAAAAAATCAATACGACAACTCTGTCCATCCTCGCACTTTTGCAGAAGGAGACCTAGTCCTCGCTTATGACTAGGCTCATGACAAGTTAGGGACAGGGAAGTTAGAACCTCTATGGCATGGTCCTTACATCATGAAACATTTACTACATAGAGACACCTACGAGCTAGTTGACTACGATGGAATTTCCCTGGGTGAGCCTCGGAACAGGATTTACCTTAAGAAGTACTATGCCTAGAACATATAGCATACATGATTTGTACACTATTGTATTTTTATTTTGGTGTGTCTTTTTCTCTTGCGTGCATGAGTTTTTCCTTAGCCACTTATACTGTGTCTTGTGTTTGCATGCATAAATGACATCCTCCTTTCCTATCTTTGTCGGGTTTGCGGATGGCGCTAGTCGACACACTTAGAACATTGATTCTGCAGCTTGGGTCATTTACCACGCTGTCGAGTTGGTGAGCTCAGGAGGTATTTTCTTAGGGTCGACAACTAATAACATGGCAGAATATCATGCTGCCATTGGAATTTTAACCGAAGCCTCTTCCCTAGGTGTTTCTCATATGACCATCAACCTGGACTCTCAACTCGGAGTCTGTCACCTATATAGAGTCTACACTATTCACAATCCTATCATACTACGTCTCCATCTACGAGTTCTCCATCTTGAAATAATGTTTGATTTGATCAAATATAGACACATACCAAGAAAACTCAACACGATTTCAGATTCATTAGCAAATTACATCATGGATAGGTATCTCGCACATAGATGAGTTTTCATAAAGGAAATAAATCAAACCATATATCATCATGTAAATTAAAACGCATCACATACAAGACATCATTATTTGAAAATCATTTGGCACTGTAAAAAATTGGAAATGTATATATATATGACATAACTGAAAATGTTTGATTACATCAAAATGGTACATAGATAGGAAAAATGTGGGTCCTCACAACCATAAGCATTGTTATACAGACTATACAATCGCCAGTAAGACATCTAATATTCCGGAATTACATTATGCTCCGAGTAACATATCACTTCATGGGCTACTCGCCTCAGTAGAGAGTTAAGACTCTCAGACACTCCCACAGTGTGTCTCTGTAGATGTAGTGGCACTTCCTACCTCTTGAGAGGAGGGATACCTGTCGTAAGGCCCTGGAGGTTTCTTTCAACTTCCTGTAGGCCTCCTGCTGCTACCCCCTGATCTACTACAATATGAGCATCTCCGTGACGCCCCAATGCCGACATCTCTGCCGGACGTGTTTCTCCCCTATCTGCACGATGAAATGATACATCTGTTAAAGACTCTTCTATGTATCCAAAAAAAGAATATAATGTTTAAAAAAAAAAAAAAACACTTGATAAGATCATTTTTTGGTTTCTCACCTGACGCATTCCAATCATATCCTATTGGAAGAACCAAGTCCATGCTTCCTTGAAAATCTACTTCGGCATATGGAAAGTCTTCTATCATGATCAATTGACATCTCAGCCAAGCAAAGAAATCACCGGTGAATTTAAAATTTGAATCTGAGCCTCGTCTCGAAGAGAGGCTAGTCCACCGCTCCATACGTGGTTCTCCCACTGGTCGTACTGCTAATGAAATTTAAGGTTGCATCTGAGGAATGTGTTCTAAGAAGAATGAAACCAGGAATGAACCATATCCAAACTGCTTCTTCTTCCCTGCTTTGCATCTCGTAATTTGTTCCTTCACATTATGAAGGAACCCTGCACTCCAGTTGAATAGTGTTGGCTCTAGACACTGTAAACCATAGGCCACCTGTGATCTTGAAACTAGGTGTGAGATGGTACTTCCCACTATACTCGTAATGGAAAATAGAAGAGACCAAAGAGACATATCCCTAATATCTTTAATCACAATTCTGCCTCCCACTAGTATCGCTCCTGGGACACAATAGTTTGCCAGATACTCATCCACGGGCACATGAAGTGCCCTCTGTTCGGATAAAAATATGGGAACCCATCTTTTTGAGACACCAGTTATGAAGTATACATCTTCCAACTCGATTGTAATAAGTTGCGTTCCAATTTGGAACACTTGTTCTACAACGTTCCATAGCTCGATCATATATTCAAGATGAAGAATATCTTTCTTCATTTTTTGCATTTTGAAGAACTTGAGGAGACCGCAATTCCTCAATGCAGCTCTCGATCGGGGACTTTTTAAGGGAGCCACATCATCGATCTTGTGCTCTCTTTCTTTCCACTCAAGCATGATTATTTCCAAAATCACCTACAATTATCAACAATAAAAATTCATTAAATCACGTTTTCGATAAATTTTGGGCAATTGGAAAACTTTAAAAAATATTTGTTTTCTCTTTTAAGAGGCCAATGCCCCCTTTACATGCACATCAGGGTGCCAACGCACCCTCAATGTAACCATCAGAGCACTCCAAAGAATTTCCAACGCTCCCCTCCATGTTTTGAGAGGGCGCTGACAATCTTTGAGTGTTTTCCTTGTGTTTTGGGAAGCACCCTCTACACCACTACACCAGAGCATTGGCGCACCCTTCCCTAGCTTGCAGGGGCACTTTCCAAAACATGTAGCACTTCCCCACTCATCTTAGAGGGGCGCCGAGTCATTTTGGGCACTTGGGCCAACCTAGGGCATCGATTTTTTCTTTTAATTATTTCCTTAAGACAAAATTTGAACCGTGCGAATGAAATAAAGGAAGAACAACACCAACCTGGTCCAAACGATGAAGAAAATAGTTGACCGTAGCTCTGGCACTGAACAATACAAGATTCACCTCCAAAGCACAAATTCTCCACTGCTACAAATCTTTGCACAAATGAAATGGTAAATGACATTTTTACCTCTTTTTACTCTTATACATTTCATTTTTTCATAATATATAGTTATTTTTTGGGTTTCTAAGAAATATTTGGAAGCCTTATTAATCCCTTGGAAAGCAATTTTGACACTATTTGTAGGTTTTGAAGCAGTTTTGTTCATCTTATCACATCCATGAGCATAGTCTTTGTTCTTTCTTAAGCTCAAACACATAAGAACATGCCAGGTAAACTTTTATCTCTTTTTCGGACCCACATGGACACATGGAAAAGGAACCCCTTGTAGTCATCTTTAAGCTCTTTTCAGACTCTCTAAACATGAAAAGATTGCCGAGTGATCTTGCTTCCTTTCCCACTCGTTAAAAGGTTTGAAAGGGCACCTTTTGAGTGATAATTTATGTCTTTTTTGGCCTCGCGAGACTAATATTATGAAAAAGGACCACATTGGAGTCGTCTTTAATTCATTTTCAGACTCTCTAAATATGAAAAACAACCGAGTTTACCTTCTCTAGACTCGTTAAACAATCATACATTGAAGGGCCCATACGGGACCGAACCCTTACTTCTTCCAGTTCATTAAACAAAGGAAGAGGAACTTACTGAAGATGAGTTATATCGAGCATGTGTTACCCTCCTTGAGCTCGTTAAACCAAAAATAGGCACTCGTCTATCTGGATGGGGGACAAATTGAAAGAAACAAGCCAAGCAGTTTTTGGGAACTTTACTAGTAACGTTACAGTCTCCCTTAAACACGACATTTTATCTTTGCACACATTTCAATCCACTGAACCTCTGCATTGAACCAATCCTTTGAGTTTATTCACTCCTTTGGGTCACATGACGAAAGTCACAGTATCCACTGTATTATCAAGTTTTGGTCCATGTCAAGTTTCCACTGTTAAGCCTCAGTGTTCAAGGGAAGTATCTGCATCTAGAGTCAACCATCACAAATTACTGTTTCAATACTTGTGTTAGTCCATGTTCATTTGATCCACCAATTACATATCTGTGTCATTTTCATGTCATTGATGGGGGATGCACCAAGGCCCTCCTTCGACGAGTCTATTCCTGTCGACTTCAACACATTATCGAGGAGCTAGACTTAGGAACCAGTTAGTACCTTGGGACCTGCATGCCTCAATGGTAGGCCTCCTCGCTTCTGACAATGGGTTTACATCATTGACCCCTGATCGGGTGATTCCACGAATGTTTGACTTTAACTCATCCATTCACATTCGTTGGGATGTACTAGAGTACCTTGGGAATCATTGACATCAATGGTGATTTCCCTTGCGCTTGTTAACGATTTACCTCATTGACCAATAATCAAGTGGTTTCTGCCATTTTCAACATCAGGACATCTATTCACATGGTTAGATTCGTAATACATCGGGATCGGTAAGAAGACCCTGGGTTGAGTCATCAATCTTATGTGAACTTTTCTCAGGTTGCGATGGAGTTTCTTTGAACATTGACACATATACCGTAACATAGATCCACTTTGTATTTGTTGTGCTATTTCTTGTCATCTCATAGATCCACTGTGTATTCTTCATGGCTATGAATAGTTCAGGTCATAGAAGTATAGATCCACATTGTATCTTCAGTGGCTATACATTTTTTTCAATATAATTATGGATCCCCAGTGTATTCTATGGCGGCCATACCTTAAAAAGTCTTTATCACTGCCTGCCTTGGGTTTGAAACATGTCATAATATTTGTTTGATGGTTGTGTGCAGCTTTTTCCAGCCTCTCTAAGTCCATACCCTTGCTCGAAACATTCTACAAAGTACTTCAGTCATCATCGTCTTCTGACTTCTCACTTTGGGGGACAATCTGTTACACATCAAAATCACTCATTGCAATGATGGCTAATGTTGTCGTTACAAATGTTGCAAGTGTCGCATATTGGTCATAAGTTTCGCAAGTGTCACAAACATAATACTATTATCTTTCCTATGTCGTCTCTCTAACGACATCATAAGGACACTTAAGACACCTCAAAGACTAGTTTTGAAGAGGAGAAATCAGTTGACAAGGAGTACAAGTCTTTTTCCATGGATAAAGCCACTTAAAAGTCATTTTTGGAAGGCAATGCTCCCCTATACATTGTCAAGGAGTGCCAACACTCCCTGACCTCCTAGGGGGGAGCGTTGCAATGCTCTGTGTCCCATTTTGGGGGAGTGCTACCCTTCCTGAGTGAATTTTGGTTTGTTGAGATAAATTAGGGAAGAATCCCCTCAATCTATGAAGGTGTTTGGATTCGAATTAGAGGTCAAGGCATGATCTTAGGGAAGATCCACAACTAAAGGAGAAGAATACTCAACTTATCCCAAGGATCTCTCAAGTGTTTTGGCCTCTCCAAGCCTATATAAGGAGGCCTTCTCATCGTAAAAGAGGAGATTGGAGAAGATAGAAAGAATCAAACTTATGATCTCATAAGTGAGATACCATTGAAGCATAATTAGTGTGGATTACTTGAGAAAAGTTTGGAAAAAGAGAGTTGGAAGAAGCTGCTGCACCTTCATCAAAGGTCTGTGAGTACTCTTCATTTGTTCTCATTAATATACATATATGCTTGGCCTATTTGTTTCAAGTTTGTGTTTGTTCCACATGAACTTGTCTCTAGTAAATAGATCTGTTTTTGAGCTAATCTCAGTAGAATAGAAATTTTGTTGTATCTTTGTTTGTTCTATATGACTTATCGAGGATCTTAGGATCGAAACTCAACTTGGATTGTGTGAGGACAAACGCCATTAAAAACGTACACTTTTCTTCTTCCTTTTCATACATTAGCTTAATTAGATCTAAAAGGATTTCAGTGACCAATGATAGCACCCTTTCTGTCTTGGTTTTAGGAGTCTATAGACCAAGAGGGAATCCACTTGTCTGCAGGGGGATTCACCTGTAACAACTGGGCTCCAATTGGTGGTCAGGAGTTTTCCACAGAGTCTTCCCATTGGAGTTCTCCAACATCATTTCCCTAGAATGATCTAATGTCTACGTGCTTTGACAAACAATCAAGATCTTATGATAACATCTCCAATAAATGACCATAATTTATCCTCCTTATGATCTAAAAATAAATGATGAAATCACCTTTCCAAGGGCTTGAACTCGATAGGGACCCACCCCCTATTATCTTGACCATTTACAGGCCGCTACATGTCTTCCTCGTACACATAGGATCTTTCCATCAATGCGACTTCACGCTTCCTCTCGATCCCATCTAAGGGTTTCCACACTGATAAATGGTCGAGATTACATCTCGTCTAGTCTCTGATCGACAACTAGGATTACTCATTGAATCTTCTCCTTCATAGTGTTTCTGTGACCACACAAGAGTTCCCTCCAAAAGTCCACTCTTACCAACTCTTTTCAATGAATTTCGCTTTGATATAATAACAATTAGATCCAACAGTGGTATATTTTCTACCTCCACGCTTATATGGATCGACTGTTCTGGTCAATTCAGAGTCTCATCTCGACCTAACCATGGACTACTATAAAAATACGACAACGATCAATGGTCACGATTGATTTTCTGTGCCAAAATCGATGATGGAGATTCTTTCCGAGGCAAAGCTATAGATTTCATAGGTTTATTAGTCTGATTTAGGAGTTACTCGATTTCTCAAGGTTTTATCATAATTTACTCTTGGCTATTAGTCTGAAATGGGACTTCATGACCAAGAATACCTCTTGATTTATTCTTAGACTATACCTGACCTTAGAGAAACCTCACCCATCATAAGAAACTCTAAGTTATTTACTCCTTCTCACTCTCTTAGGGAATTTCATCACACGAGTTTTCCATACCAAAGCATAAACATTTCTAGACCAAACTACCGAATTTTCTCCTTTGTTATCATCCACTTGAAGGCTAACCCTTCCTAAGAAAAATTATAAGAATAATGCTAACCACATAATTAAGAATTATGGGTAAATATAACACCACATATATCGTTCTGGAAGAAAATATTCAAGGAGTATTTACAACAGTGGAAACCCATGACAACTATCACATATTACAATTTTTGTACAAGCTTAAGTGTAATTTCAACAACAATAACCATGGAAGAGAATGCATAAATTACAGTTTCTATACCATTTTTACAGAAGTATGTTGAATTGTAAATAACACAACAAATACCCAACACAGAAGTACATAATTATTCATACAATGATTAAAACATACACCTGATGAACACTTAATTGATATAATTATCCACCAACTACATGCAGACCTCTGACTTTCCTCCTAGGATTAGACTCTGCTGCCCACAAAATGATAGTAGGTCACCCTCGAGTTGGGATTAAACTCCACTTGGAAAGGAAAACCAGTCCAAACAAGGTCTCTCAACAACAATTCTCAAATTTTAGCTGCTAAGTTTTACCAACCAACCTGCACTCTCTAATTTCCCCACATGCTTGTCCCACCTAGGGAGTGTGCCCCTTCGGCTGCCCTACTTCCCTTTTGGGATTCAACAACAAGATGGATAGGAAGTCTCGGAGTTCTGTAGCTGCAACTTGGCACCTTTGGGAAACAATTACCAACAATTCTCTCACTTGGAGAGAATGATTACAGACATGAAAACCTGCCTCTTCAACTTGATTACCAACAAATCCTGCCTCAAGTGCCTCAAGAAAGTAAGGAGATGACAACCAGTACCTACATCCACAACAGGTAGATGGTACAAATGATGGAGAGCAACATAGAATGATGGAGTCTGTGAATGAATGATGAGATCCCCCCAAAATGCACTAATGTTTACTATTTTATTTGCATGTTCATGAAGTTCCACTTATCACTTCTCAAACTCCCTTGAACCCACTTGGTGATTCGTTCCTTCCTTTTTGGGAACTTAGGATAAATTTGTATATCTCACAAAGTGAATTTAGGAAATATTTAATAATATTTCCCTTGGCTTAAGCCCCTATGTCTTAGTCCCCTTCATGTACCCTTAGTCCCTGGAGTTTATCCCCCCAAACTCTTTCTTCTCAGGATGGTCTGCAACAATGATGTTTTTCCATTTAAATCAGAGCAGTATTACATAATACAAAATAGGTGCATTGGCCCCAAAAGTTCCCGACTCACCAACAAACGTACACAATTGTATATATATTACAATTAGGGTTAAACCTAGGGGTATTACATTCCCCTCCCCCTTATTTATGCACTGTCTGTAGTACACACACACACACACA
>CBVK0100387682.1:607-21348 GCA_900067695.1 Picea abies | reverse complement strand
ACACACACACACACACACACACACACACACACACACACACACACACACATTTATAATAAAAAAACTCAAAATTTTACAAAACGATGCAGGTACCTTGCTTGCATAATGTCCTCATATTCCCAAGTTGCTTCTTCAGAATTGTACCAAGTCCATTGGACCTTTACTATATTTATGACTTGATTCCAAAGCTAATTTCTTTTTTGGTCCGAAATGCATACTGGTTGTACTTGGAATTCGCCCTCTAGATCCGCCTGAATTACATTCCAGTTAATAACATGATTAGTATCATGTACGTACTTTTTAAGTAAAGATACATGAAAAGCATTATGAATATTCATTGATGTGGTTAATACAAGGATATATTCTATAGGGCCAATCCTTTCCAGGTCTTTTAAGGTTCAACAATAACTTGTTTCTAGTTTTGAGCACTTCCCAACCTTAGGGAAGTTCGCCTTGCTTTTGCTTTAAAAAATACATGATCATCTACTGAAAATTATTTGGGAGTTATATATTTATCAACATAACTTTTCTACCTATCTTGGGCATCCTTCAAGTTCTATTTTATCTTCACTATTTGATCCTCCATATCCCTGAGCAAGTCTGGCCCAACTATTGTCCTATAATATGGATTGTCCCGACTTACCGGTGTGTTTCATCTTCTTTCGTAAAGTGCCTCAAGCATACTCATCTTTAAAGATGCTTGGTACACATAATTATAAGAAAATTCAACCAGGTGTAAATAATCCTCCCATTTTGAGGGTTTGCCCATGACACACATTCTCAACATGTCCTTTATTACCTGTTTGACTCTCTCTGTTTGTCCATATGACTTAGGGTGATAAGTTGTGATGAAATTTAGATCTGTCCCAAATCCTTTGAAGAGACCCTTCCAAAAATTCAATGTGAACTAGGGATATCTTTCCAACACATTCGTCTTAGGTATACCATGAAGTCTGGCTACTTCCTTCAAATAAATATAAACAATGTTGGCTACCTTATGGGCTATCTTCACAATAATAAAATGGACAACTTCAGTAATCGTGTCTACAACTACCATAATGGAGTCATGTTATTTGGCAGTCCTGAGCAACTTAGTAATGAAATCCATGGTTACAACTTCCCATTTCCACTCAGAAATGGGCAAGGGTTGTAACAAACCAGCTGGGTGTCTGTGTTCTGTATTGAATTTTTGACATTCAAGACACCAAACAATGAAATCTACAACCTCCTTTTTCATACCTGGTCACTAATATTTCTTTTTGACAGCTATAATTATCTTTTGGTAGCATGGGTGTCCAACATAAGGCACTTTATGCATTTATGTTAGTAGATTATTTTTAAGCTCCTGAACATTTGGCACATAAATTATTCTCCTATACATGAGGAATTAATCCTCATTCAAATCATAATCCCCAGTTTTCTGCTGTATTTTATCCTGCTGTAACTTTTCTTTTATTTCTACATAAATCTAGTCTGGTTTTTCAGCCTCTACAATTTTGTTCTGTAAATCATATTTGCACATGCTAATGTATATAGCATGCATTTCATGCACCCTCCTGCTGAGTGCATCAATCACCTTATTCTCTTTACCCTTGATATGATTTATACCAAAGTTATATTCACTGAGGAATTTTAACCATCTTCTTTGTATGACATTCATGGTTGGTTGTCCAAATAATTTTTTTAGACCATTATGGTTTGTTGTTAGCTCAAACCACTTTCCCATGAGGTAGTGCCTCCACATATTCAAGGCATGAACAATATCTTCCATCTCTAGATCATGAGTGTCATACAATCTCTCATGTTCCTTCAACTTCCTTGATTCATAACACACCACATGGCCATTCTGACTAAGAACTCCACCAATCCCTTCTTTTCATGCATCAATGCATACTATACAATATTCATTAGGATCAACAATTTTCAATATAGGTACACTTGTCAACAATATTTTCAAGTGTTGAAAGATTCTTTCACACTCAGGTGTCCACTCAAATTTCATGCCTTTCTTTTGTAGAGATGTGATTGGGTGTGAAATTCTTGAAAACCCCTCAATGAACTTCCTATAATAACCTACAAGTCCCATGAAGGACCTCACCTTAGATGCATTTCTTGGTGTTAGCCATCCTTCGATGGATTTTATCTTTTCCAGAGCTACTACTATCCCTTCCTCTGATATGATATGGCCCAATTGATGAATCTGCCTCAGATAGAAGGAGCATTTACTCAACTTGGCATAAATTTTATGCTCTCCCAATACTTTAAGAACCCTCCTCAAATGCTGCTCATGCTCTTCTTCAAATTTGGAATAATCAAGAATGTCATCCAGAAAGACAATGACAAACTTATCGAATTATTCTTTGAAAATACCATTCATTAAACACATGAAGATAACTAGTGCATTGACAATACAAATGGCACCACTGTGAACTCATAGTGGCCATATCTTGTTCTGAAGGTAGTCTTTCTAATATCCTCTTCTTTAATTCTCACTTGATGATATCCATATATGCGACAAATCTTGGAAAATACCTTTTCACCTTTCAACTAATCAAAGAGGTAATCTGTCCCTGACAAATGATATTTTTTCTTTACGAATACTTTAATTATCTGCCTGAAATAAATGCAAAGTCTCAAGGTACCATCCTTCTTCTTCACAAATAGCACTGGTGCTCCCCAAGGTGACACACTTGGGTGTATATACCCTTTCTATAGAATTTCCTCCAACTGGATTTGTAACTCCTTCAACTCAGGTATGCTCATTATGTAAGGAGTTTTGGATATAGGAGCTGCTTCGGGAATTATATTGATTAAAAAATCAATATCCCTCTTGGGTGGTAACTTGAGAATTTCCCTTAACACATCCTCAAATTCCTTTAGGACTGCATAGTCCAAAATGTTTAGCACCTTGTTCTTAGGATCTTCCTCCATGTGAGCTACAAATACTTGACATCCCTTTCTGAAAATTTTCTTCCACTGCAGCGTTGAAACTTAGCTGATGGTTACAAATCTTGGGACACCCTGTATTGTTCTCAAGTTTCCCTCCTCACCCAAGCAAGTAAAACATTTATTGTAATAGTCTAGGACAACATGGTGCTCATCCAACCAATCCATATCAATGAGGAAGTCATAAGAGCCCAAGGGTACGATGTTCATGTATGATTTTGTATTTATCCCATTCATATCCATTGGGCATGCCTTGACCATTTCATTAATCTTTATTTTAGTTCCAATAGCTAGCTGTATCAACCAAGGTTTTCCAAGTTTTCTTTTTGGAAAATGAAACCTTTCTACCATCTCAGGATCTAGATAACTATGACTAGCTGCTAAATCAATTAAAATAGCAATAGGTTAGTTGTTGATCTTACCTTTTACTTCAACCATGTGAGATAGAAAATTGGCCTGCTTGTTGTAGAGGGCTGCATAAATTCCTAGTACATTTTTTCCCATATCTTCATCCGTTTCAACTTGTTATACATTGTGAAAAACCTTCACTTTTTTATCTCTAAGAGGACATTCCTGGTACATGTCATCTCCATTACAACCCCAACACTTTATTGGTTGCTCCCTTGGTCTTTGTCCCATGGTTTAAGCCATCTTAGGATCTTTGGAAACTAGATGTCCTTGAGTATTATTTCTGAAAAAATCGGGGTTTGTTTCCCTTCTTCCTATGCTCTATCTTACTCTTCTTTTTGTCTTCCCAAGCCTTTTGGAAAGTTGTTCTTACTCTATGATGATCATGGATACATTTATCTCTCCTTATGGTTTCTTCTAGTGTCTTGGGATCATCATATTGTAGTTTATCACTTATAAATGATGGCATCCCACGTAAGTATATCTGAATTTTAACTTGTTCATCCTTGATGAAAGGAACATATTTTAGCAGTTCCAAGAATGTTATTTCATACTCGTCAATGGTCATGCTTCCAAGTTTGAGTTCAAATAGCTCTTTCATTTTCCTATGATAGTAGCGTTTGGTTAGATATTTGTTTTCAAAATATCTCTTAAACTCCTTCCAAGTAACCTTCTTCTCATCAATGTGTTGCACTTGTACAAATTGATCCCACCACATTGATGCTTTTCCTTTAAGCTGATAAATTGATATTCTCTCTTCTGTCTGAGAGGAATAGTTATGTAGCTGAGAGTATTTTCTCATACCCAACAACCAAGTCTCAACATCCTTATCCTTTTTGTGCCCACCATCAAAATTAGGAGGCTTAATCTTATTCATCTCTCCCTGTAGCTCATATGTCCTAGATTTCTTCTTATGCTTCCCGACATAAGATGGGATTGAGATACTATGTGCCTTCCTAGCTGAATGTTTAGGTGATTTCTAATGATGCTTATCATCACTACCATATTCTCTTCTTATTTCGTGAGACCTATGCCTCTTTGTTTTACTTGACTCTGATTCCCTATCCATTTTCTTCTCTATTCTATCCAAGTTGTGTAGCAACTTGATGTTGAGATCATATTGTTGTTGTTTGGATCTCATAAACCTCTAATTATTAGATTTATAACTTCATACATATTTTTCAGACTCTTGATGGTCTCCACGAAGTGCATTCTTTCCTTTTTATAGTCAACATGTCCATTGGATTCAGATATTTCATTACCTATGTTGATCCACTGCCCATTGACTTCCTCTGCATGGCTATAAATCCTCTATGTATCTTTCCAGTTTGCCATGGATTTGGTCCTTTTTTGGTCTATACACTCTCAATTATGCAAAATGTACATGTAGTAATATTTGTTAGATAAAAAATAATATGACAATTTTGTAAATACTAACTCCTCTTAACATTAATACATCAGTTTGCAACTGATCTCTGGCCCATCTACACCAAGTGTTGAAACTGGAGCTCTGATACCACTTTGTCACATCACCCAACCCCTAAGTTCCCTTTGAAGGGATGGGGTGTCAAAATTTCGATTCTTATAATCATCTCAATTCCCTTTTTGTAAGCATGCCATCATATTCTACTCGTCAAGAGATTTCTAACGACTACAAGTTTTCTCAAAACTAAGCTCTTGGTTAAAATTTATATCCACTCAAAATTTTCAAGCCTTCATTAGCTAACAACCAACTCATTACCACATGGCTGATTGTTACTTGTGCCATCCGACATGGAAACTATACATTAGTTTCACAGGCCTGATCCTTTGGCCCACCTTCATCATCGTCAGGATTTCTTATCCCATATTTCACCCCCACTAACAAAAAATCGATGATGATACTGCAACAGGTTCTTTCCCCAAATCCGACGACTCTTGACTCTTGATATCTATGATCTATATCACGTCAGCGATGCCAACATACATGGGGGCTATCGTTTGTCCCTTACCATGTGATGTGGACCTTACGATGGATCGACGACTAATATTTGATCTCAGCTATCCGCCAACCAACGACTATCGTTCATCCTAATTTCTATCATCGTCAGTGATTACTCCATCGTCGTCGACAATTCTTGGTCAAACTTCACCTTACTAACCTCCCACGCTCTGATGATGATGCTTTTGGATCTAAAGGTCTATATCTCCTCGTCACATCTCTTACAAGATCGATGGTCCTCATCATCTTTCCTTTCCATATCCTCGTCAATCAACCAACATATGACATCTGTCCCAAGGGTTTAAAGCCATAGGTTTCCTTGCTTGTCCTTTCTATGAATTATGGGCTTCCACGCGTTCTTCTCTAGACACGCTAGCACCCCTCTCCATCAAGATGTCACCTTTCTACTGACATCATCCAGGTGAGACCCACCGAGATCTACGCTTAATATTATCCTTCAGCTAGGCTTTGATTGACGGTCATGATTGGTTTGTAAAGTCTTCCCATTGAAGTTCTCCATCATCCTTTCTCTAGAATGCTCTGATTTCTACATGCTTTGACCAACAATCGCTCCTCCTTATGATCTAACAATCAATGATAAAATCACCTTTCTAAGGGCTTGAACTCGATAGGGATATGTGCCCTATTATCTCAACCATTTACAAACCACCACATGTCTTCCTCTTACACATAAAATCTTCTTGTCAATGTGACATCAACATGACATCACACTTCCTCTTGAACCCATATAAGGGTTTCCACACCGATCAATGGTTGAGACTAAATCTTAGCTGGTATCCAATTGACTACTAGGATTACTCCTCGGAGTTTCTCCTTCGGAGTGTTTCTACGATTGCTCAAGAGTTCCCTCCAAAAATCCACTCTGAGCAACTCTTTTCAATGGATTTTGCTCCAATATAATAACAACTAGATCCAACGGTGGTAAATCTGCTACCTCCATGCTCCGTTGGATCGATGGTTCTGGTTAGTTTGGAGTCTCATCCCATCCTAACCATGGACTACTTCGACGACACCACATCGATCAATGGTCACGATTGATTCATTGTGCCAAATTCTAAGACAACGACTCTTTTTGAGAAAAAAGATCCAAATTTCATAGGTTTATTAGTCGGCTTTAGGACTTAGTCAATTTTTCAAGGTTTTATAGGAATTTACCCTCAATTATTAGTCTTAAATGGGACTTCACGGCCAAGAATACCTCTCGATTTCTTCTTATACTATACCTGGCCTTAGAGAAGCCTCACCCATCATAAGAAAACTCTAAGTTATTTACTCCTCATTGCTCACTAGGGGAATTTCATCCCATAAGATTTCTATACCAGAACATAAACATTTCCAGCCCCAAACTATCAAATTTTCCACTCTATTATCATCTTCTTGAAGGCTAACAATGCTTAAGAAAATTTATAAGCATAATGTTAACAACATGTGTGTGTGTGTGTAAACCTTTGTAAACAAGTGGGAACTATACATAACACATAATTAAGAACGTTGGGTAAATATAGCACCACATATACCGTTCTGACATCAAATATTCAAGGAGTATTTACAACAATGGAAACCCATGAAAACAATCACATATTACAATTTTTGTACAAGCTTAAGTGTAATTTCAACAATAATAACCATGGAAGAGAATGCATAAATTACAATTTTTGTACCATATTTACAGTAGTATGTTGAATTGTAAATAACACAACAAAAACCCAACATAGGAGTACATAATTATTCATAGAATAATTATTGAAGAAAATTTGATTTATTACCTCAGTTGAGGCCTTGTTGGACCAGAACTCAACTACTCCCACATTGAGAAGCTTCCATTGGTAGTAGTAAATGCTATCCAACGGTTCCGTCATTATATCCTATTTTGCAAGACCACCGTCATTTCCGTTGTGAATCCATTCCAATATGTGTTGACATGACGTGTAATCGACATAAAGATCAATATATGGATTGTTATCCTCCAAGAATTTGACTTGGATTTTGTTTCCGTGAAATCTAAAAAGTCACTGGTCTTTGCAGAACTTATCTCAGAACTTCCGATCGAGTCAGGTGATGTTATGCCCGAAGAATCATAGATCAAAGGAGATCTTTTTCTAATTTCATATTCAGACCCCTGGTATGGAGATATACTAGTCTATATCCAGACTTTGAAGTGCCCCGCCTCTGCTTCTTGTGATGAGCGTCGACGTATACGCCATTAGGCAAAAAATTATCTCATACTCGAGGACACTTTGTATCGTTGAGGTGTAGATTGTGTCCTTCGCCAATGTCTCACTCATGAAGAAGAAGAACTTGTTCTGAATGAATTCCACAATGGAGCATGTGGTGGTCATTTGTCTAGGTTGGAAACAACCCAAAAGATTCTACGAGTCTGTTACTTTTGGCCGACATTAATCAAGGATTGCGTTGAATCAGTCAAGAAGTGCCACCCATGTTAGATATTCTCTCGGAATATGAGGGCACACCCCGCTCCCATGTTTCCCATCATTACTGTTGGCCCCTTCACCAAGTGGGGGATTTATTATACTACATTCCACCCCTCTTCAGTCAGGGGTCACCGTTATATCATTGTAGCAGTAGACTACTTTACAAAGTGGGTCAAAGCTACGCTGACATTAAATAATGATGGTGAGACAAAAACTCTCTTTATCTTCAATCAGATAATAGCAAGGTTAGACATCCCAAAGGATATTGTCACTAACCATGGAAATCACTTTTAGAACAAAATGATGTCTGAGTTAACGTCAAATCTTGGGTTGAGGCAAGAACACTAATCACCTTACTACCCACAAGCGAATGGTTAGCTGGAAGCTGTGAATAAGTCTCTCAAGACCATTCTACAACGAACGATCAATTCGGCCAAGTCAATTTGGCATTTGATGTTGTACTCGACATTGTGGGCCTACTGAACGTCTATAAATACTGCCATCGGTTTCTCACAATTTCAACTCGTTTACGGGCTGGAAGCAGTCTTGCCAATAAAGTGACAGATCCCATCTTTAAAGTTGGCAGTGCAGTTATTTCCAGACACTTCACCGCTTGAGGAACGCTTATTATATCTCGAGCATCTCAATGAGAAACAACGTGATGCAGCCTTGGCTAATGAGGCTCATAAGAAAAGAGTCAAGTGTCAGTATGATCGATCCATTCATCCTCGAATTTTCTCCAAAGGCGACCTTTTCTTGGTCTATGACCAAGATAAGGATCCCCTGGGGGCAGGAAAGTTCAAACCCATGTGGTTCAAACCTTTCATCGTGAAGGAGGTACTAGAGAAGGACACTTATCATTTGGTTGAATTTGAGGGGAACACTTTAGCGGAGCCTAGAAATGGGCTCTACCTCAAGAAGTATTACTCATAGGTAAGTCACCTTGGGTGACTTCTTGTAAATATGTATAGATCTTATACAATTAGTTTGTTTTTGTCTTTTGTTTTATGGATGTGTCATTTTGATGTCATATTTCTTCACTGTGGAAGATATCAAGTGAATCAAAGGTGTTCGTTGGGTTCACAAATGACGCTAGCCGACACACTCGGAGGCTTGCTTCACAGCTTGGGTGATCTTCACACCTCAAGGCCAATTGCTATCTTCTAGAGGTATCTGTTTAGGTGATGCCACAAAGAATTTTGCCGAGTACAGTGCAGTGATAGATTTTCTTCATGACGCTTTTTCACATGGTATCTCTCACCTTCGGGTCTATTTAGATGCACAATTAGTTATGTCCCAGTTAAATGGGGTTTACCACATTTATGATCCTACTCTACACTGACGATTCCTTAGGGTACGTCTCTTATGACGCTACTTCGATTACATTACATATATTCATGTTCCTAGAAGACTAAATCAAATGAAAAGTACTCTAGCGAATCAAGTATTAGATTGGCATATTGCACACACATAGAAAGAAGCACACACATACACATGTACATACATTGTAAAAATGTGATCCATAAGACATAAAAGATGTAAATACACACACACACACACACACACACACACACACACACACACATATATCAAATTTCTCAGAGTACATCGATGGACACAAGCGCCTCAAAAAATAATATGTCTGGCATACATCGTGGGGCTTATGCCCTCAAAAATATACAAAGAGTGCCCTCGACACGTAAGTGGTCCACCCTAAGCTAAGCACGAGGTCTATTGGCCCTATCATAATGAACTACGACGTTTTCCAAATTCCAAAAAAGCTGGACCCAGTTCCGTGGCACCCTAACTACATGAGGCTGCATAGATGGTGGGAGATCCTCGATCTCAGCCATGGGCATAGTACGAGTGAGTGCAGTGAGGTTACGCTCCACTCGTCTCAACACTCTCTTAGCCTCTCTGGCTAGAGGTCCTCCTGCTACTGCTGCCTCTGGTCGAGGAGGCCACCTGCTCCTCGAAAAATTAGCTGGATGCACTGGTCCCACATCTGTACATAATAGATACATAGTTGTCAGATACTCTGGTACACATAAAAAATGATATATATAAAAATAAAATAAAATTTAAAAACTTTTAAAAACAAACATACCTATCTCTCCTCGCTCTGCTCCGGGAGGTATGGGCATATCAGGATCCTTGGAGAAGTTGATCCCAACATAGGGGTAGTCCTCTATAGCCGGAATCTGCCGAGACCACCAGTCGAAAAAAGTATCGTCGAAGGCATCAATGGTCTTCCCTCCCCCCTGTCACAGAAACAATGTCCCCACTTTCACACTATTGGGAAGGAGTCCACGTGCTCCCATAGTGTCTCTTGCGGACTGAGACTAGGTACCCTCTCGAAGAAGAAAGAGCATAGAACAATCCCGAATCTGAAGTTTTTGTTGCTCCACCCACAACACTCTGTGAGCTATCTCTTCATGCAATCCAACATGGTTGTGCTCCAGTCAAACACTCGTGCATTTAAGCACTGTACCGCACAATGCATGTGCGCCTGGGAGGCCTGAAGTAAGGCCATGGATCCAGTGATCCTCCCAATAAGTAAAACTATCACTTGCAGTGATAGGTTGGTAATATTGTGGATCGAAAACTGAGAACCCACTTTATCCGTGCCAGCCTCGCAGTGTAGTCCAATCAACTCGACCATGTTGTGAGGCCTAGGAGGAAAAGCACAAAGGTTGAATCGTTCCCCTCTTCTCGAGAGGCTAGTCAAGAAATAAATATCCTTAGTCGTTGGAGTCAACGACTGCCCCTCGAGCATAAATTCCTTAGTGTCGGGGTGCCAGTAATCTACCAAGGCATTCAACATCCTGGGTTGTGCCCTCATGAGTGGACACCGAAAGAATTTCCACAACCCACATTGTTTTAATGCGGAAACAACAATAGGGTCTTCTTCGACCATAGAATCAATGTCCTCATGCTCCCTCTCTCTCCAGTGGACATACATCTTGTTACAAACAAGTTCAAAGGAGAGTTAACTCTTGTACTTTCAATTTTTTCATGTTTTTGAGTGTGTACGCGGGATGTAGTGAGCACAGTCGCGTATGCAAGCAGGCAAATTCTTCTCTGCCTGTGGGCATATGTGGGTTGTCCTTGGACAACCCATGTACACGTAGGGCCACCCATTTTTAGGAGTGCACCCCCCCAAAAAAAACTAAATTAAATGCAAAAAGGAAGTATTGAAATGCAAGAGAGGTGAATTTGTATTTACTTGGTCCGAGAAGAAGTTTGTTTCGTCCTTTGAAGCTCTTGGAATCAACTCTTTTAGAAAAGGGGTATTTTTGGTTTTTTGTCAATTCTCAATTTGCAATGGTGATAATGAGTTGTCAGCTTCTATTTATAGACCTTTTTGGCCCTTTTTGTCATTTTTTTGAGCCTTTTTGCCATTTTTTCTAGTTTGAAAATTATTTAACATGGTTCTTGAGTTTCTCATTGGATTTCACTTTTGGTTTGGAGAATTTTTGAGAGATGGGTCACTTTTGAAGGTCCTTTGGTAAAAATTGTTTTTCCAACTTTTTTCATTTGAGTTAGGATTCCACCTCCACTTTCTGCATCTCATTGTATTTTTCACTTTACCATAGGATCAATCCCACCAAATTGCAACACGAAACCATCATTGATGCTCTAGAAGTGTTGTAATTTAGTGGTAGAGCCTACGCTCACATGTATGCCCTAGGTAGATCTTGGTTTCATTTTGGTGTCCATGCCGTGGTTAATGACTTTAGGCTTGGGAGTCCTTGTTAGTATTGTCTTGTTCATGAGTTTGAGCCTCACATGTTCGATGTTCTATCACTCTTGGCCTCAACCTCATGACTCCCAAGAAAATGAGTCTTGTTTAAGCCCTTTTCAGACTCTCTAAACATGAAAATATTTCCGAGTGATCTTGTTTCCCTTCACACTCGCCAAACTAAAATTTGAAGGCACGTCTGTCTGATGGTAGTTTACCCATTTTTCGGTCCAGATGGTCAATTGTACGAATAAAGGTATACTCTTTTTCTTCGGTTCGCTAGAAGAGTATTCTCAGGTATAATTTTAACCCTTTCTTGGGCCCAAGGGACTAAATTTATGAAAAAGGAACCCCCACGGAGTCCATAGTTAAGATCTTTTCAAACTCCCTAAAATTGAAAAGATTGTTGAGTGATCTTGTTTCGTCACACTCGTTAAAATGGTCCAGAAGAACATCCCCTACGCAGTCCATAGTTAATCTATTTTCAGACTCCTTAAAATTGAAAAGATCACCTTGTGACCTTATTCTTTTACACTCATTAATTGGTTCAGAAGAACATCTACTGGCATGAGTTTACCCCTTTTTTCGGCCTGTCTATTAAGGAGGAAAAAGGTACACCTCGAGAGATTCATCTCGTCGGGAGATTTCTCCTAAGTAAATTTTACTTTTTCGGGCTAAGGAGACTAAATCTAAAAAAATACAATGAGTCCATAATTAAGCTCTTTTTAGACTCATTAAAATTGAAAATATTTTCGAGTGATCTTGTCTGTGTCACACTCATTAAAATGGTCCTGAATAGACGTCTTTTTTGTTCTAGTTTACCCCTTTTTTGAGCCAACTAGACTATCTTCGAAAAAGGTACCCCAGTGGAGTCTTCTTTTATGTTTTTTCAGACTCTCTAAAAATGAAAAACCACCGATCTTACCTTCTCTCAGCTCGTGAAAAATACATTGAAGGGGGTCTCGTCGTGTCTTGCTGATCACAGTTGCATCTTTGCATCTTTGGCCTAATGACGGCTCCATGTTGCTCTCAACTGAACCTTTGAATCATGCCTTATAGGCAAGCCTTGCAGCACTTTGCCTCTGCGACCTGACACCTTGACACATGGAAGAATTTTCCCCGAGTGTCCTTTTCCTGTACATGTCTCCTTGATTTGAGCATTAGTATGTTCCTTATGTTTGGAGCTAGTATGCTTGTGACACTCGTTCCTCCTTTGTAACATAGGATTCTTTTATTCTTTTTCAAGCTTTTCAAAATATTGAAAAAGACAAAAAAATCAAATATACCCCAAAAATAGGATGGGAAAAATATTTTCTTTTATGGAAGTGCAATGAGTCACCCTTGGACAAAACACATCCTTCAGTTTGTTTGTCAAGATTTGGGATTTAATATGACCTTAGGAAGTTATTCTCATTACATAGAGTTGTGTCCTCCTCTTTTTGGTTATCATTCCAAACACATGGAGAGTTTGCGTTGCCTCCTGCATCGTGAACTTATGTCAATGTCATGCTACATGAGTCTGATCATCACTCGTGCTATTGTCCAAGCGAAGTTTTACCCAACTTGAGTCAGCCTTTTTGCATTTTTCTTCTTGAACTCATGCCTGACCATCCCCAAAGTCCAATCAAGTCTTTGTTCGAAATCAATGAGGTTATCTGCCTGATCACCGAGATCCTCTTGTCTATTCCCTGATGAGTTGTTGAAGACCTCTGGGTGGTGAAGTTGTACACTCATATTGCACTCCTACCTGAGTTTTGAAGATATTGAAGTTGTTGCTTAAGATATGAAGACCTCATCTCCAACCATCAGGTGTCGTTGGCTTCTTGAAGATGGATACTATGCATGTATATCTTTGATTTTGAGATGTAGATCCATTGTGTATTGCACGCGGCTACACTTTATATAGTTATATGACATGGATCTATAGTGTATTTGATTGGCATCCATGATTTATTTTATCCCGAGCATGGGTATGCCTGCCTCGGTGAGACAATTGTTATTTTGTAGATGGCACCTCCCAAAATCTGGTCATGGTCTCACTCGCTTCATAATTTGGTGAATATTTGTAATGTATTTCGGCCATCAGATTCTTTTCTGACCTCACACATTAGGGGGCATCTATTATAACCCTAAATGGCACCATACATGCATACCTGGCATCAAGCCATATTACTTACTATTTTTGCCAAGCCATCACTGAGTAGCTCTTCTTAAAAACATTATTTTTGAAGATGTACATGCCTTACACCATTACTACCCGGGTACGTATGCTAGCTACACCATTACAGCCTGCGTATGCCCACAAAAGTTGTAAAAATTAAAAAGATGCAAGGAATTCATTGAGATTATGGGCTATTGGGTAGTTTCCCAATTGTCCCACCACCTATAGCCCGTCACCCAACCGAATAACCATCCTTTTTTCATATAAAAGGAGGTGTTGGGGTCTCATTCCAGGGAGAAGCATAAGAACAATGAAAATCTACCCATTTCACATCCCCTCCTTGCCCCAAGAATTTGCAACCACCTCTTGAGTTCTGAGCCAGAATTCCCTATTCTATCCCTTTTTCCTCAATCATAAGCCCGTGCCATTTCCTTAGAAGAAGTATGAGAGGAGAAAGATACATGGAAGAGCAGTCAAAGCTTGGTGAAGAGGAGCCTGGACTAGGTTCGAGGAGCAGTTACCGATCTCATTGTAAGTAAACTTTGTGATTCTAATAAAAGGAATACTTTTTCTGTCCCTCCATATGATGTGTTCAATCTTTATGTTTGATTTACATTTTATTATGACATCTAACCCACTAATTCATATATGAGATGCATGTTCGTAGTTTATTGTAGTCGAGGAGGAGACTTGTAGTTGAGGAGCAACCAAATGATAAAGGATCGACACCGGACACAGATTTTAAGGTAGAGTTACCGGATATTTTTACTTTGTATTTCATGCATGCATGTGGGGTATAGTTGGGGTAGTTATAAAAAGTATAAGACTTTTAGATGGTCAGATCTGCCTACATGTTGAACCCTAGTGTAGTCGATAGGGGGTTTTTCCTGCTATAGCACTGACAACCTGCCTCTTCATCTTGATTACCAACAAATCCTTCCTCAAGATCCTCACGAAAGTAAGGAGATGACAACTAGTACCTACATCCATAGTAGGGAGATGGTAAAAATGATTGAGAGTAGCATCGAATGATGGATTCCATGAATGAATGATGAGATCCCCCCAAAATGCACCAAGGTTTTCTATTTTATTCACATGTTCATGAAGTTCCACTTGTCACTTCTCAAACTCCCTTGAACCCACTTGGTGATTCATTCTTTCCTTTTTTGGAACTTAGGATAAATTGGTATATCCCACAAAGTGGCTTTAGGAAATATTTAATAATATTTCCCTTGGCTTAATCCCCTATGGCTTAGCTCCCTTCCTAGACCCTTAGTGCCCCTTTCCAGCTAGTGGAGTTTATCCCCCCAAAATATTTCTTTTCAGGATGGTCTGCAACAATGATGTTTTTCCATTTAAATCATAGTGGTATTACATAATACGAAATAGGCGCATTGGCCCCAAAAGTTCATGTCTCACCATCCTCTATACACAACTGTATTTACATTACAAACGAGGTTCATACTAGGGGTATTATACCTCTTGACCTTCCCAACCTAAGGAATGTACCCCTTTACTGATATCAGTCCCTCGGGTGTCCCATTCATTTATTAGGGTTTCTCTGGCACAAATAGCTAGGAATCTATTAGATGGGAACTCAAGGGAACTTGCTGCTAGGAAAACTACCAACAAATCATAGCAAACACTTGTTGTTTTAGTGCAACCCACTCCAGAGTCCACACTTCAGGCCTGGCAACCTGGTTCTTCAATATTCACCTCCAAAATGCTCTAGATATGTTCCAACAAGCTCTAGAATTCTCCTTCCATGGTTGCACCAACTCCAAGATCTCTTTTCTTTCCCTCTACTTGTTGCCCATGCACAAAAACTCAATGTGTAAAAATTGTTGTCCCGACCCATACAAATTTATCTCCTTTGGATTGTTTTCGTCACTCACACACTTCCCCAAGCTGATGGTAATCAACCCCCATGTGCCTAATAACTACTCCCACCCACCGTCTTACATGTATTGAATGATTGGCTTTGGGAACACTCAATAAAAAATTAGAACATTCATACACCAATAACAAATTCAGGAAAATGGGTTGAATTAATATACATGGGTAATTCCACTTGGACCCCTCTTGGCCATTATCCTAGACACTCCCCTCTCTTGTGGATTAGTTCAACTCCCATCTATGTCCATGTTCCCTTAGCAGTTGGAATCACATTTTAATAATAAAACAAGAAAATACCATTCACATATTACATCACTTCGGCTATAGCCATAGATTATATTTACATAAGCATTAATTAAATTGGAGATTATAGTGGGGATGTTACAAATAATAAATTTTTGATTAAATCCTCACTCCCTTAACTCAAGAAGTGAGTCCCAACATTCTATTTTTTCTCTATAATTATTTGGCATATAAACATTTACCAAATGAATCATGTTACCTGTAGGTAGGTGCATGAGTTTGACCATGATCCAATGATTCATTTCAAAACTACTTTCCAACTGAAAGATAACAATGTTACATAAGGTGCATAAACCCCCTGAGCCCCACCTGACATTGACTGCTACGCCTTTACTTATTTTCCAAACCCGACTAATCTTCTGAAGGATGACTAAGTCCCCCATTTTTGTCTCTTGGATTAGAAGGAATTGAGGTTTCTCCACTCTGGTGAGTTTTTTCATTGCCTCTCTTTTATCTTTGCTCTCCAATCCTCTGCAATTATAGGAGACCAATTTAATTACTTACATGTGGGTTTATTCTCCCCCACCTTTTGGGGGATGAGAACTACCCTGGGCCGACCCTTTTGAGGGCTAAGAACTTCCTTGGAAACGACCACCCTTGACATCTTTTTTAAAGGTTCCATCCAAAGCATTTTGGATTCCAATCTCCTTGTCCCGATAAAATTCTTCCTCCCTCCTTTTTTGATTTTATCTACATTCCATATTCTTAACAAATGTGCTTTGGGAAGTTTCTCTATCTGACTCATCCCTAGAATCCTGCTGAATCCCTTCCTCAATAATTACTGGGATTCTTGATTTCGGTCTTGAGGCAATTTTGACAGGGATGGGATCACTTTTCCTGGCCCGAAAGGAGGTGGTATATATTTTTGGTGGGGGATCCATTTCCTCAGCCTCATTCTTTGATCTAGATGGATTTCAATGGCCTCCCACCTATTCCAACTGAATCATTTTGGCATTTTTCCAGTTTGGCATTTTTTCCCTAGTTTTTGGGTCCCTGAATTGTGGGTCTGTTTTGAGGCCCTAAACAACGTTTTTTAGGGCTCTCCACAGTCAGAATGACTTTTGATAGATAAGATAAAAATGTGTAGTCCTCGGATATACATTTCCAATGGGCTATCGTGTGCCTAAAATAGAGATCGTATGCAAAAGTTACGACCCCGGGAAGTTGATGTACTAACTTACCCAAACGAGGCCCACATGACTTTTGGCACTTCATCTCCTAGGGTTAGGTTTTTTTGGATGTCTATGGTTTTTGAAATTCCTATTTGTTGTAAAAGGGACTTCAAATCCTCATTATAATCATATTATTTCAAATGAGTGCAACCGTCACATCTCTTCTCAGAGATAAGCCACCACTATTCTAGCAAGCTTGTTTTCATTGCACTTCATCGTTGATAGAGGTATCCAGAACAACCTCATCTTAATAGAGGTTGTCAAGCGACTCGTCCCGTCGACAACGCTGCACCCACAACCCTACACCATCAGATGGCTCTACCAAGGAAGCGACATCTGCATCAGCCAACAATGCCGCCTGTCATACGACATCAAGCCCTTCAAAGACGAGGTATAGTGTGATGTTCCCCCTCTTGAAGTTTGTAATTTTCTTTTGGGTCAACCATACTTATGGAAACATCATGATGTATATGATTCTAGGCCTCACAGTTTTATTATTACTTTGAATAAGAAATTTTACATGATACTTGAGGCAGTCCCACCTAGTGCTATTTCCTTGATCTCTGCCAAGCAATGCAGAAAGGTCATCTCTCAGAAAAGGAAGTTTGTCTTCTTCGTGATTCTCTCTCAGAATCAGTGAAATATCACAACTACATCCAGGGTCTCCATGACCAAACTCTCCGCAAAACATAAGTAAGTGGATAAGGTCATGGAAGAATACTCAGATATATTCTCCTCACCTAATGGGGTAGCTATGCACTGTCAGGTCAAGCACACCATCGATCTGACCCCCAACACACCACTGCCCAATGGGACAATCTACCACCACTCTATGTTAGAGAATGATGAGATCAAGCGGTAGATCCAAGAACTACTCCACAAGGGGAACATCTGTCCCAACTCATCACCTTTCGGGATCCCAATCGTGTTGGTACAAAAGAAAGATGGAACCTGGCGACTCTGCATTGATTACCGAGCCCTGAATAAAATCATAGTCAGAAACTGGTACCCGATTCCTCGAATTGACAACCTCCTTGATCAACTTATGGTGGCCAAATACTTCAGTAATATTGATCTGAAATCTGTCTAGCACTAGGTCCCAATAGAACATAAAGATGTATGAAAGACTGCCTTCAAGTCAAAGGAAGGTCTTTTTGAATGGTTGGTCATGCCCTTTGGTTTAGAAAATGCTCCAGCCACTTTCATGAGGATGATGGACGATATCCTGTGACCAGTCACCAATAATTTTGTAGTGGTGTATCTGGATGACATCCTCATTTACAACAAGACTTGGGCAGAACACTTGCAACATATTCAACAGTTTCTGCGCACCTTGCAGCAGCACTAGCTCTATGCCAACTTGGAAAAATGATCCTTCAACATGGACAAGGTTCATTACCTGGGATACATCATTTATCATCATGGTGTACATGTGGATCCATCCAAAATCCAAGTCATTCATGACTGGCTAGCCCCAACCACACTCATTGAGCTTCAGATCTTCTTGGGCCTAGCCAATTTCTACCGCAGGTTTGTGTTTGGATTCTCCCATATTTCATGGTCCCTCAGCCAAGTAACTAGAGGTGGTGGTAAGGCGAAATTTGTTCAGGGCCAGTCCCAACAAAAAGCTTTCGATGATTTGAAGCAATGCTTGTGCTCAACTCTAATACTTTCACTACCATACCTACAACAACCCATTGAGATCAAGATAGATGCTTTAAAATATGATGTGGGTGTCGTTCTCACTCAACACGACCACCCCGTGGCCTATCATAGTGAGACACTATTAGATGTTGTCTGTAAGTACCCTACTTACGAAAAAGAAATGTACTCCATTGTGCAAGCCTGCTGCCAGTGGAGACATTACATTCTTGGGAAGAAGACAATCATCCACATTGATCATTAGCCATTGTAGTTCATGCAGACAAAAGAAAAATTATAGAATGACCGCCATCACAACTGGTCCATGTACTTGCATCAATTCCACCTCAACATCAAGTATAAAATGGGAAGCACCAACCACATCGTTGATTGCCTCAACAGAGCTCCAGTCGCGACACTCACCATGGTGCTAGACTCTTGCGACCATGAGACCTTTGGATGGCCCCAACTTTACGAGGTAGACCCAAAATTCTCCACCACCTACCAAATGTTGGACACAAACACAGTTGTCTTTAATTTCCATCTTCAGGATGGGTTGATGTTGTTATTCAAGGAAAATCTCTCTATGGATAGGGTAAACCAAAATATACAGAAATGTCTGCAGAAATAAACTCTCTTCTCAAGTATGCTATGAAAACAAATATGCTAACAAGATAAGACAAAAGGCCTACCTCATCCAGACGTTCGATGAAGTCCACCGTTGAGCACTTAACCCAAAGCAAATACCTACAACTAGTCCTCAACAACCAAGAAAAGCAAGAATATGGTGATATTATATAATTTTAGCACATTCAATAGCATAATCCATTAATAAACATGACAAATACGCCCATGGAATAATAATTCAAATATTTGCAAGATATCAATTGGACGGGAAAAGAGTATTTCTATTAATATATGATCAGCAGAAGTGAAAATGTTACAGACTTCCAGGTCGGCATGGTTCGGAATCGAGAAACTAAGTTCCTTTCAGCTGGGCCTCCACCACTTCAATCCTCCACCAAAGGCAAGGTCATAAGAGAGAAACAATGAGGTTCTAAATCAATAAAGGAAGAACTTGGGGGATGAACAATGTGTTCAGACTTAAAGGACAAAGGGATGCAGACTCAATATGAAGTAAATAATTCCTCCAGAGTAACTTTGCTCTCAAAGTTGAATTCTTTCTCCTCTTTCCATAGCTCGGAATTGGCCCATTTATAGCCTTCAAAATGGAACTGAAGGGTTGAGTCAGAACGTTTCCAGTATATGGAAGGCCAAGGATCATAGATCTCTTGTCGTGACATGGAAACCCGACATTAATTTTCATTTTCTGGCACAAATACCGATGCACGTGGGCTGTAGTGGAGCATCCTGCATATACACATGTTGTATAATAGGCAAGATGCGTACATGTGGAAAAATATTTATTTTTAGCTCTGGATTTTAAAAACAGGGAAGATAAGTCTACATGGGTAAATGGAAAAATTAGTATCTGCGATGGTCGAAATACATTATAAACAACCTAGAAGTGGAGTGGTGGGTAACCAGCTAGAAGAACTAGTTTCTAATTACATTTTGCACTGACTTTGCATACATGGCTGCCAATAGAATTACACTACAGATCCATGTGAAAATACAACAAACAATTGTCCATGGCCATGAATAGGCAAATACAAATGCGGATACATGACAATAGTTGTCATAGTCACGAACAAGGCCCAATAGAACTAGTCTCAAAACCAATTTGAAGATATATGTATACAATGGAGTACAATTTGATCTCCCATGATAACTGAAGTCATATAGATACTGGTCCAATGAAAAGGAAGAAACAACTCAGGAAAGTTGCGGCCACATACTGATGTCTTCAAGTATTCTACACAATCCACCAAGGGTGCAAGTCTACATTATGTAAATAAAGGAGTTGAGGTTGAACACAACAAGACATCTTTTGATTATTGGTCATTGATGTATACTGTTAACAAACACGAGACAACCTACCAATAATGAAAGTAGGTATCAAGGCACCGAGTACATT
>CBVK0100387672.1:0-16096 GCA_900067695.1 Picea abies | reverse complement strand
TCTTCCGATCTCACCCAGGGTTTATCTCTAACAGCGCACCAACAAACCCTAACTATTGTCCCTTTAAGCAACACCTGCGAAGTAGATGAAGTCTCACCCGAAGTAGCAATAGGGGGGGTTGCAGGAAACAGGTGTTTACAACCAGAGGGAGTGCAAGATGATTCTAGAACAACAATGTAAGGTAGCCTAGATATTCTTAACCCTATTATGTTTAACTCCGCTAAGTTAGTTATATTTCTTATCTTTAGTAGGGAAAACAACAATATAATAACAGTATAACATATAGCAAATAACACAACATCAACCACAAAGAACAACAAGATTTACGTGGTTCACCCTCTCCCTAGGGCTACATCCATAGAACTATGTTTATTGATAATGTAGATCAAAATACACAGTTCTATTTGTACACTCAGCTGCAAATCCTTCTCTCTCTCCCTCTTTCTTTCCCCTCCCTGCGCACCCAACTAAAGATCCAAAAATACAAGAATTCTTTTAGACCTAGCACTTTTACCTCTTAATATCTTTATGTCAACATCAACCCCCTCTCAACTCTTCTTAGACTTTTATTTATCCTTCTATGACTCTTAGAAACCCTAGACCGAAGTCCAAGCGCAAAAACCCTAGGTCCACATAACCCATACTTTAAGGACTTTTCCAACCTGTTCTTCCTTCTTCTCCGCGAGGTGCTCCAAAGCACCCATTGGTGTCTTCTTCTGCTTGTTGTCCTGTCCACAATTCATCTTCCTTGATCCTCTCTTTAACGACTTTCTTTTCCTTTACTTCTCTCCTTTTTTTCTTCTTTAACCACTTCGACCCCTCCTCGGTTTGTGTGTCTTCCACACACTTCATACTTTGTCTTTATTTTCCTTTAAACTTTTATTTCTTCCTTAATACATGACCAAGGGCCAACAAGTCCCCAACATTCACATGTGACTCGTCCCGAGTCACTATAGGGTTGAACCTTCTGTATTACTTCGACTGCAGACTGCGCGGAGCAGCCTGTGCTTTCTACTCTGTCCCTCCCTATCGTGTGTAGATTGTATTTTTGGTGTCTGGTACCCAATTTCAACTACACCTGGTACCTAGAACCTTCTTCCTTTGCTTTTATTGAGATCTTTGAGGCAACTGGTTGTCACAATACAACTTCAACCAACTCCTATTCACTAAACCATCCTTCCATTCTCCATTAAGAGTCCTCAACTGCACAATGCCTCCTTCGATAACGTAGGCAACCTCAAATGGTCCAAGCCAATGTGTCTTGAACTTTCCTGGATGCTTCATGAACTTGTTGTCATATAAAAGTACCAAATCTCCTTGTTTGAATGCTTTCTTCTCGATATGTCTATCATGGTAAGAATTTTCTCGTTCTTTCTATATCTGCTGATGAAATATTGCAATGAACCTGTCTTCGTCTAGTTCCATCAACTACGTGAGCTTGTCTTGAACATCGTCAGTGTCATCCATACCTGTAAATGTTGCAATTCTTAAACTAGGAACCAGGTATTCCATAGGTACTACTGCTTCCAGGCCATAAACTAACTTGAAGGGAGTCTTTGTTGTTAGCTTTTTGCAAGTAGTTTGATAAGCCCATAATACTGTTGGAATTCTAAAATCCCAATAATCTTTGTTAACACTGCAAATCTTAGTTAGCATTGTCTTCAGAATATTATTGAAAGCATTGACTGTACCATTCACCTGTGGGTGGTAGGGCATGCTCTTTTGATGGTGAACTTCTAACTCTTGAGTCAAGGCTTCCATAGTTTTGTTAAGAAAGTGTGTGCCTTGATAGTTCATAAGCATCTTTGGGCATCCAAATCTAGTTATGATATCATCAAAGATGAATTGCGCAGTTGTGGTTGCACTACAGTCCTTAACTGTTCTTGCTTCTGCCCATCTATTCAAATACTTTGTAGCAGTGATAATGTATCGAGATCATGTGCACTTTGTTGGTGGGTTGATAGGTCCCACAAAGTCAATAACCCATTTCTCAAATTCCTGTATAGTTAACTGATGTGATAAAGGTATCTCATCCCTTCTTGATGGCTTCCCTACTCTTTGACATACATCGCAGGCTCTATAGTATTTCTTAGCACCCTTGTGTAAAGTGGGCCACCATAGGCTAGCTCTGAGAACCTTCTACGCTGTTTCTTTCCCTGCATAATGTCCTCCTGCGATGCCTTCATGTGATTCTACAAGGATCAATGGTCTTTTAGACTCCATAACACATATTCTTAAGATCTCATTTGGTCCCATCTTATATAACTATCCAGCTATAAGTTGAAAATCTGCAATGTGGACTACCAATTGTTTATTCTGAATAATTGTATACTCGCGAGGTGTCACTCTTGTGGACAGGAACTGGACTATCTCGACAAAGTGATCATCAACTTTTTTGATGGCCAACAAATATGCATCTGGTAGTGTGTCATCTAAGCTGGTAGGTTCATCTTCATTTTCTAACCTGGATAAGTGGTCAGGTCTCTTATTCATTCTTCTTGGCTTGACCACGATCTCAAAGTCATACTCCTGGAATAATAGTATCCATCTGCATATTCTCCACCCCAACACTAGCTTGTTGACTAAGTAATTCAATGCAGAATGATTAGTAAACATCTTAAAATGTCCTCCCAACAAGTAGTGTCTAAACTTCTACAACACATATACCATAGCTAAGCCTTCCCTTTCAGTGGTAGTATAATTCATTTCAGATGTAGAAAGCTTCTTTCTAGAAAATACTATAGGGTGGTCAATATCTCTTGCACCTGGCGGTGCCAAAACTGATCCTAATGCAATGGATGAAGAATCAACATGAAAATTGAATTCCTTACTCTAATATGGGAAAACCAAAATAGTCTCAGTGACCATTTTCTACTTTAGTGTGTCAAATCTCTGCTGGCATTCTTCTGTCCATTGAAACTTACTATCCTTCTTTAATATCTTTTCCATAGGTGTTGTTATCTGTGTGTAACCCTTAATAAATTTTCTATAATATCCAGTGTGTCCCAATGGAGTGCGCAACTATCTAACCAGAGCAGGTGGAGGTAGATCAACAATGATAGAAATCTTGGAAGGATCTACCAACAACCCCTGCTTACACACAATGTGTCCTAACAAAACTCCAAAAGGTGAAAAGAAAATACACTTCTTCAAGTTCAAGGCAATTTGACATTGCCTGCACTTATCTAACATTAATCTCAAACATTCAATATGATCTTTCAGTAGACTAAAAACAGCCCAATCCTCAAAGTATGCCTCCAAAAACTTATGTAAAAAATCCTTAAAAGCTTCGACCACTAGCCTGGAAAACATGGCTGGTGTGTTCTTTAAACAAAAAGGCATCACAGTGTACTGAAAAGAGCCTCATTATGTTGCAAATGTAGTCTTATGTTGTCCTCCTTAGCAATTCTAATTTTGTGATAGCCTGCAAATCCATCCATGAATGAATAAACTTCCTGTCCTTCTACATTATCTAGGACTTCGTCAGTAAAAGGTGTAGGAAATGGATCATGTAAACATGCATCATTCAATTTCCTTAGATCTACACAAATTCCAATTTCTCCTGACTTCTTATCTTGGACCACCATAGGGCTTATCCATTCATATTCTTCAACCGGTTCTATGATTCATGCTTCCAACATTCTATCTAATTCAATCTTAACTTTCTTCTTGTACTTGGGATTCATTCTGTAAGGCCTCTGCTTGATAGGTCTTGCATCTGCTTTCAAAGGGATCATCATTTCTCCCATGGGGCCTTTAATGCCCTTCATGTATGTGAACTTGGTTGGAAACAGGTCCTAATACTCATGCAATAGTTATGTAATATTACTAATAGTATCATCATCCCAATAGTCTCCAACATTTTCTAACTTAGGTGTTTTCTCTGTTCCAATGTTAACTTTCTTAATTTTAATAGGTTGCCCAACAAAAGGTAATTCAATCCCTGGCTCTTCTATATCTCTTTTTCCTTCAGTTTCTGAAATTTTCACATTCCTAGGGTCATCATCCTCATCAACATTAATATTATAGCAACCCTGTAACTTCTGAAGAGGTGTAGTCCATTCATCTTCTTCTTGTTCAAGAGGGTGGTTAGGTACTTCGTCAAAGACCTTCTGTCTTACAACCTGTAAATCCTGATCGACTGTGGGGTACTGAATTTCAAATAGGAATGTAGCTATAAAGTTTTGGGTCATACCATACCAATATGTAGTGGCTAATCATAGTTCTTCTTGAATATACCAGTTGATAGGCATAGTATCTAAGGTGTTAATGAACTTATGTACCCACTTTTCTTTAGGAACACTTCTCTAGGCTTCCTCACAACTTCACACATGGTCCTTAGGACAAATCTGACTTGTGTATCGATCTTCGCAGCCTTCATCTTGGTCTGAAAAGTGCACTATCAACAAGGTGTAGAATCGTACCCATTCCGTGATGTTCTTCTTGTGAGCTTCCCAGCATCTAGCTAGCGTTGCTTTCAAGTCTTCGTCTAGTGCCAACAACCTCTATTGTATTGGTACAATTCCTTCAAATTCAAGTATAAATGTCTCTAAATTATTCAAGCCATCAAATGTAGGAATATTACTTACTTTTGTGCCAATCCAGTGAACTGCCTTGGTCAATCTGGCACACCTCCGCGTAGAGACTTCAAACATTTTGTTCTGCCAAATTTCCAATGCTTCTTTTGAATCTGATGAATCTACACTTTCACTTTGCCAACTTAGATATCCATTTGTTGTAGGATTAATATAATCTTGTTTTCTTGCTGTCAGTTTATAGATGTTTTCTAACTCATAAGCACAGTATTATTCTCTTATAGGTTTTGTGTATCTGCGACCTTCATCAGGGTGAAGAGGTGCAATGACCCTAAGGCCATCACCTTCAAATGTTATTCTTCTCTTTTTTAGATCAACAACAGTCAAATTGTTGAAATCCCAGTCAATACCCAACAACGTAGGATAGGGACAACTATCATCAACAATCTCGATCACTTCAAAGTCTACAAATGTACTCACTTCGTCAATGTCCACAGGGACATGCTCTAGTCTTCCAAAGGGGCTCACCGCCTGTTGGCTAGCCATCCTGAGCCTAATAGGAGAGTAAATCAATTTAGCTTTTCCCATCAGTTCTCAAGTCTGTTTCGTCATAAAATTTACTTCTGATCCCAGGTCGAGGACCACATAGTCCGCGTCATAGTCTCCAATCTGATCACTAAGGTACAGTTCCTTGCTTGTCCTCCTTTTCCTAGATACTTGATTCACAAATCTACTCATCAGAGGATCTACTCTTCCAATTTCATACTATCTTATCATGTGTTGTAGTTCCTACACAACTCTTTCATATTTAATCAAATTGATACAAGTGTACAAAAAGTCCAAAATCTTGCTTACCTATTTTTCTTGCCTAAGTGGGATAGATTGATCGAATTACAGAGGCATTTCAAATTCCTTTACTCCTAGTTGTGCCCTAGAAGAAGCCTGCTCACCTACAAATTCTCTTCTTTCTTCTTCAAAAGTATGCTTCTCTTTCCTTGGATCAAATAATGGAACCTTCTTTGCAGCTCTTCTGATCCCTGATCCATCTATAGTTTTTCCTAGAGTCACCCTATATTCTCCTGTGACAACGCCTCCTCTAGTAATAACAACAACTTTGGGTTCCTCACCATGAGGTTCAACTGATATTAGTTGGACTTGTTGGTTTCCACCTTGTCTTTCCTAAAGTTTAGCTAACAATACTTGACAGTCTTCAATGATATGATCAAATGAATTACAGTAGTTGCAAGTGGTACAAGGGTTCTGACAATCCCTTTCTAAATGACCCGGTTGGGTGCAGTTATAGAAAATAATTTTACCTCGAACTCGACCCATGCCTCCTCCTTGTTCTCTTCCTCTGAAACTGCCACGAGGGTTGAAGTTTCATCTTCCTAGGGAATTTAACTACATAGAATTCCCTTCTTGCTGTAATCCTCCTTGAATTCTATATGTATCCCTTGATCTTTCATGCATGAGGTCATAAGCCCTACAATTCTTCTCATCATGGCCCACAGATTTGCAGAATGTACAATAAAGATTGGTGGGTGTCTGGACATATTTCTGCATATAATAACATTCGTCAGGGTGATGTCTAGTTCTACATACCTCACATGATGGTTAAGTATCATGCTTCAAAGGGTTAGGGGCTCCAGAGGCCAAGTATTCATTAAATAAAGGACAATTCTCTTTGTCATGCCACTCTTCTTTACATCTGATACACCAGATGTCTTCTATTTTCTCCTTTCCTTTATCTTTCTTCATGCCTTCAACATGTAAATATAAACTAGTTAATTGATTCAAAATCTGACTCATACTTGGATTGGCTTCTCCTACAAGGGCTGCTTCTAGTTTCATGACAATCTCTAGTGCCTCAGCCTGCGAAGAAAACTTCTGTTTCATTAGAGGAACTCTAATGTGTGGTAGGAGGGCTAAGATGAACCATTCCTTATGTTGTTCATCTAGAATCTGAAAACTTAAATGGCATGTCAAGGTCTTAAGCCTCTGATCAAAATCCCAAATAGGTTCATTTACCTTCTTCTTGATTTCCTTTAACTCTGTAATGCATTGTGACTTCGACTTAGGCTTCTTTAAATCTGCACTCAATGCATTCTTAATGTCATTCAATGGTTTAGGCTGTACAGATCCTGTAACAAATTTCATATACCATCTTAATGCATGATCCCTCAAGGTAGTACTAAAATGAGCTCCATTAGCAACTTCATCGGTGACTTGCTTAATGCTCCATATAGCTTCGCATAAAAACCAGTGCTAGTCAAGATCCTCAGATCCATCTCCTCTGAAAATGGGTAACCTTATTTCATCTGCCATGGATCTTCCTTGGTTTCTCGACTGAGTATGTACTAAACTGCTTGTAACAGTACTCTGAGTGCTATGATTACTCTGGTTACTCTGGTTACTTAATGCTGCTAAAACAAATGGAGGAGTAGTAATACTTACTTCGCTAGTAGGTGTAGTCTCTGAAGTTTATGGTTCTTCTCAGCGAAGTTCTTCGGTTTCTACTTCCTCTACCCTTGCGAACTTTGAATACTTTTCTTCTGATCTCCCTGCTTCTTCTCCATTGTAGAAATATTTGTCTTGTGCCAATGGCCCATAAATCTTCTTAAACAAGTTCGAAAGAGGAACCTTTTTGAATGATCTCCCACTGCGAGTGTGTCCAGCCTCTGCG
This sequence comes from Picea abies, assembly GCA_900067695.1. NCBI lineage: Eukaryota > Viridiplantae > Streptophyta > Pinopsida > Pinales > Pinaceae > Picea > Picea abies. Next base: position 8,878 of record CBVK0100387672.1, on the reverse strand, counting down.
TCACTGTCGTTTTCTGAATGATTGAACATTAGCTTTAAAAATCCAATTGATTATTGTATCTTCAAGATATTCTTCTCATGTAATAGCATCTTAATATTTAGCTTCAAAAAGTGTAGAAACTTCCCTCAAGGTCCCTTGAAGAAATACCTCTCTGCTTGACTATATGATTCCACTCTATTGATAGAAAACTCAATAATGTACCCTCCAATAGTGCTATCAAACTAGAGATCCACCACTCTAGACAAAACATTATTGACTCTCTTGAGTTTCTTAATTAGCATCATTGTCCAAACCACATGTGGTCTAGATCTGATTTCAAACTGAGTGTTTGCTAGTCTGGCTAGCCATTCGTACAACTCCTTGTGAACTCCTGCAAAGAAAATCCCATGCACATCATTAAATATGTACCTTCCCAACCAATATTTTGTACTAATGCTAGGGTCTTTTTTCAGAGCTTCGGTGAAGTCCCTTTCTTGTTCTTCTATCCACTTTTGAATCTATGTATTTGATGGAAATCACCTTGACATTTTCTCAAGAAGATCCTAGTCCCGACAATGGAACCAGTTTTTGGCACAGGGGCAGACCCAGGGTTCATCTCTAATAGCGCACCAACAAACCCTAACTACTGGCCCTTTCGGCAACACCTGTGAAGTAGATGAAGTTTCACCTGAAGTAGCAATAGGGGGGGTTGCAGGACACAGGTGTCTACAACCAGAGGGAGTACAATATGATTCTAGAACAACAACGCAAGGTAGCCTAGAGATTCTTAACCCTATCATGCTTAACTCCATGAAGTTAGTTATATTTATTATCTTCAGTAGGGAAAACAACAATATAATAATAATATAAAAGATAACACAACATCAACCACAAAGAACAACAAGATTTACGTGGTTCACCGTCTCCCTAGGGCTACATCCACATAACTATGTTTATTGATAACATAGATGAAAATACACAGTTCTATCTGCACACTCATCCGTAGATCCTTCTCTCTTTCCCTCTTTCTTTCCTCTCCCTGCACACCCAGCTGCAGGGTAGATCTTCGCACCCCGCTGAAGATCCAAAAATACAAGAATTATTTTAGACCTAGCACTTTTACCTCTTAATCTCTCTATATCATCATCAACCCCCTCTCAAATCTTCTTATAATTCTATTTATCCTTCTATGACTCTTAGAAACCCTAGACTGAAGTCTAGGCGCAAAAACCCTAGGTACCAAAACACTAGGTCCACATAACCTATACTTTAAGGACTTCGCCAACCTGTTCTTCCTTCTTCTCCACGAGGTGCTCCAAAGCACCCATTGGTGTCTTCTTCCGCTTGATGTCCTGTCCACGATTCATCTTCCTTGCTTCTTTGCCTTCCTTGATCTTCTCTTTTAACGAATTTCTCCTTGATCTTCTCTTTTAACGAATTTCTTTTCCTTTACTTCGCTCCTTCTTTTCTGCTTATTTAACCACTTCGACCCCTCCTCGGTTTGTGTGCCTTCTGTGCACTTCATACTTTTTCTTTATTTTTCATTAACCTTTTCTTTCTTCCTTAATACATGACCAAGGGCCAATAGTAGACTTGCAGTCTGTCATGTGAAATCTCTCAAGGAAATCTCGAGCATACTTGGCCTAAGACAGTTTAATGCCTGATGCATCCTGAATGATCTCGAGTCCAAGGAAGAATTGTAGCGGACCCATGTACGTCATCAAAAACCTATCATGTAGAATCCTCTTGACTGCAATAATCGTTGAAGTTGAGCAACTAGTGATCAAAAAATCATCAACATACAAAACTAAGAGTAGAATTGAATCAACCATCTAGAGCATGTAGACATTCAGGTCTGATTTACAACGTAAAAAGTTCTATGACAACAGGTAGGATTCCGTCTTGGCATACCATGCCCTCAGAGCCTGCTTGAGGCCATAAAAAGACTTCTTCAATCTACAGACCCCAGATGAATCTTGCATAAATCACTGGGGATGCTCCATATAGATATCCTCAGAGAGATCACCATGAAGAAATGCATTCTTCACGTCCATCTGATCAACTTCCCATCCCTTGGATGTCGCAATGGCAAGTGCCAAACATATGGAATCCATATTTTCTATTGGAGCAAAGGTCTCATCATAGTCAAGTCCATGCCCCTAATGAAAGCCTTTGGCAACAAGCTTGGCTTTGTATCTGCTAATCTGTCCATTCGTTGTGTTCTTGGTCCTATAGACCCATCTGCACCTAACAAGTTTTACTCCTCCTGCATGGCGTATTCCCAAAAGGGATTTCTAGCAGCCTCACCATAAGACTGTGGATATGAAGACTAAACCAAGAAAAGATGTTTTCAAAGAAATAGTTAAGTGGAAGTGAGTGCAATAGGAGGCTCCTCAAAATCATATCAATTCCTCCTTGTGTCAGTTGGATCACCGACACGATCCCCTGCATCTTGAAGAGTAGTCTGGTCCCACTTGGGCCTCTGATGTGGATCTACATATGCATCTGGATGCACTGACTTTGTATCTAACTTTAATGACTCTGTATCTGGATCATATGAATCCTATGAATCAAAAATATCGTCTGAAGAAGAGTCGACGTGTGCATGTTCATCATTTAGGACAGGTGGAAGAATAAAGGTGTCTGCATGCGACTATTGAGGTACATGCAAGACACTTTCCTAGAATTGGAAACTATGATCAATGATGAGTCGGTCTAAGGAAAGATCAATAAGTTTGTATCCCTTCACACTGTCGGGGTATACAACAAAAATACACTCAATTATCTGTGAATCAAGTGTCTTCCTCTTTTCATAGGAAATCTAGGCCCATGCACATTAACCGAAAATACAAAAGTGGGTCACTTTTGGTTTGAGGCCGCTCCAAGCCTCATAGAGGTTCTTATCCTTAATAGATCTATGGGGAGATATTTTTTGAATGTAGGTTGCGCAATTAAATGATTTGTCCCATAGTCTCTGTGGTAGTGACTTTGCATGTAGCATGCAAGATGTCATCTCTTTTAGAGATCTGTTTTTCCGCTCAACAACTTCGTTTTGCTGCGAAGTATAGGGAATTGTATGCTACAATTGAATCCCTTCCTCATGAAAAATATTTTGGATTTCATGACTGACACGATCTCCCCTGTTATTAGTTCAGAGGGCTTTTATTTTCTTTTCGAGCTATGTCTCAACAAGGGCTTTGAAATCTCTGAGGTGTTGAAAGACCTCGGTTTTTTTTCTTGAGAAATTAAATCCATGTGAAACGTGAGAAATCATCAACAAAAATGAGAACAAACCTTGCTTTGTTGATTGATGGATGGGGAAAAGGAGCCATGAGGTCATTATGGATCAGATCTAAAGGAGAGGAATCTCTCTGAGTCTTTCCATTGTTGAATTTCTCTTGAGGGTGTTTTCCAAGAACACATCCCTCACAGATTCCTTTGGAGAAATGGATGTTCGGTAGACCATCAGCCAATATTTTCTTGCTAAGTTGTTGTATATATCTAAAATTTAAATGTCCAAGTGTTTCGTGCCATATCCTACTACTTTCATCAGCATGGGTAAGCTAATAAAGCAGAATCCGGTGCAATAAATTTAGAAAATATATACAATCTATATTGATGATTTGCCTTACCCGTAGCAACCCTGGAATTGGTTTGCATGTCATAAATGCCCACTAAATTTGGTGTGAATATGATTTTCTTTTCGATGCCAGAATTTGTCACCTGATACATGGAGAGAAGATTGACAGAAAGTTTGGGAACGTGCAGCACATTCTCGAAGCTTATGTTGGTAAGTTCAATCCTTCCTTTGTCGGTCACCTCAAATGGAGAGTTGTCCCCCATCATAATAGGAGGACCTTTGCATGCATCCAATGAAGAATAAAATTCTTTTGTGGAAGCCATGTGATGTAATGCTCCTAAATCTACGATCCAAGCATCGAGAGAGGAGTTGATGGCTATCAAGACATGTCTAGAACTGTCTTTCTTGGGATTCTGATCTTCTGGATTCTTCTTCTTGGAACCCTTGGGGATGAGATCTCCATGGTTGTTTTAATGAATTATTTGAGTCATTAGATCTATTTTTTTGCATGCATGCGTATTTTGGATGGAATCCTTTGTGACAGTATGTGCATTTCTCCCCTTTTCTTCCCTTTCCACCTTTGGATTTGGGACATCAGTGAAGGGTTTTGAGTACCCTTCCTTCTTTGGATTTGCCTGAGATTTCCTTTTGTATTTATCTTTAGATTTATAACATTGATGGCTTCCATCTTGCACAGTAAGTGCATGCGCCTTTGGGCCTTTGATGTTTCCCATGTTGATGAGCTTGGCTTGTTCTTGTGTCCCGGATTTGATAAATTCCTCAAGAGAAGGCATCTTCCAGGTGGCTCCAGAGGAGAATTTAACTTAATGGAATGTGGATATGAACACGGAGAATTCAGGACCAAGTGTGGAGATAATGGTGAGAACCATTTGTTTCTCTTCCTTAGATTTATGAACCCCACAAGCTTTGAGTTGCGACAGTAAATCCTTGTATTTTGTAAAGAAATCTTGGAGATTGTCGAAACTTTTTGGATCTAATGTGAGCAATTCCACCTCGAGCATGTTTCCCCTCATCTCATCCATATTTCCAAAGAGCCATTCCAAGGTGGTCCAGGCCTCATTGGGGGTTTTACATGAAGATATGTGAAAAAGGAGATCGAGAGAGATGAGACTGCAAATTGTTATGAATGCTTCATCCATTCGATTTAGATACTTCGATTTTTCTATGCCTGATGTCGGTTTTGTCTCTGTATTCAACGTTAACCTGTACAATCCTCTAGTTAGGATATGCATGATTATTCTCTCCTTCCATGCAAAGTAATTGTAAGGTGTAAGAATGAATTCTTTTGGGAATTACATCTTTCCACTGTCTTCAATCTTTGGTGCCTGCAAAAATAATTGGTATAGTTTTTGCTTAGCAGTTCGTTGACTCTGATACCATGTAAATGTGTTGAACCTTCACATAATAGGTCTAGCTAGAAAATACCACACACATTTGCAAAGAGAAATTGAGAAAGAAGAAGAAAGAGAGAAAGAATGGAAGAATTCTCATTAACCATAATGAAAAATGAATAATTTACACATGATATACTTTGTATAGCTCAACCAATGCACACTGGAGGTGAAGCCAGTGTGCTATAGTGGTGGTCTAGAGTGATCTGGACACACACCAAAGTGAAAATTGAAAATTGAAGAGAATATTCTCCTAGAGAAATATTCTCCCTAAAATTTAGGAGACTCGATGAAGACTAATAAACATAGGAAAAACCTTAGGAAAAATAAATCATAGGTGTGTGTGAAGTAACTCCAAAATTCTTAACTTCATCTCTAAAAATGTTCTTTTGAGTCAGAAAATAGGGAACCGTTCTTGTTGTTTTGCAATATTTTTGTCATTAGGAGGACTTAGATTTGTTTCCTTTCAATTTTAAAATCCTTTTTTTTTTCCTCTCTCAAACTCCATTAATAAAGAAATTAAAGTTCCTCTTGGTCCATTGATACACACAATGTTGGTGACATACATCATTTCATCATTGATACGATGGAGAAGAAGAGGTTTTCATTGTTGATACACCCTTTGTCATCAGAAATTACATATCTTCACTGATATGCTAAATCATTACAACACTTAGATTTTTTTAGTTTTGTTTTCCTCCCTTTGCACGTATCAAATGATAATTCTCTTTTTGGCTCTAACATATCAGAATCCAATCCTTTCTTGGAACCAATCCATAGAAGTTGATCCACCAAACTTGATCCCCTTCTCCTTGCTGACATACCGAAACCCGACATCCTTTTCAGTACCGATACACCAGAGACTAATTCTTCTTAGATCGCCAATATAATGAAGTTAATCCATTGGAAGCCAAAGTTCTTTCGTGAGTTGGTGCATCATATGAAAAATCAATTTCACCCTTTGACACACCATCACAAGAATCACCTCTTAGTGTCGATATAGTGGAGGAGGAATAATTTGCATGTGTTGATATAGTGGCAGGTCTCGTGGTCCTTTCACATGCATAATTGTTCATTTCACATCAATTTAACTCTGTTTTCACACAAAAAACACTTGGAAATCCTATATAATCGCATTTGTTCCCCCTCTACACTTTCATTTTCTCATGGGATTGCTAAGCACTAGCATAAGTTTTTTTGTTGATAAAGTTTAACCTCTAGTTTCCAACCTAAAGTTACTATGAATGCTTTGACCAAATGTATGTGCTCCTTAACCCTTAAAGTCCTTTATTTCCTTTGTTTTTTGTGATTTATTCCAAAGTTTAAAAAGGAAAAAAATGGATAGGATTACCCCATTATGGTTTGAGTTTTTCCCTTATGAAGTTTTTTAAAAAGCCTATAAACTATAGGAACAAAAAAACTGATATAAAAGGGCAGGTGTAACACACCCACTTCGGAAGACTAAAAATTTTCGGCTTTTCCTTCTCTTCTCCGAGGAACAGAATCCCCGAATTCCTATGGGGACTGTTGCAGATCCTACCATCCCTTATCCACACCCATATGATCATCGATGATGATCACAGGCCTTACCGAGGAGGTGCTCTCAGCTTTCGCGATTCGGGAAATTGTGAAGCATGTATTCTCGGTTCCCTGGCTTTCGAGGTGCCGAAACCCGAAGGGGACCAATAGTTCATCACAATTAATAATGCCTTGGATTGAAGCCTGGCACTCCACCTTTTAGGGTTTCGCATACCAGGTTTTCGTGATATAAGAGGGCGAGGGTCCCCTACCCTTCGATTTTCCAGGTGCTGAAACACCGAAGACCCTATATCCGCCAAACTCTTTTCGGGGTTTCATCCATCGGAATTTCATGTCTAGCGAACACAAGGAAAACTGACCTTTGGAGATCCCAGGTACCGAAACGCCGAAACACCAAAACCATCTGTGCTAATCCATTTCAAGATTTTTCCTATCGGGATTTTGCGATATGAGAGGACATGAGGTTTCCACACCTAGGTTTCCTGGGAGCCGAAACTCTGAAACATCATAACCTGTCCACACTCTATCATTTCAGGATTTCGTAAGTCAGGATTTCAGGCTACGGGAAGACATGAGGTCTCACATCTGGGTTTCTCAGGTGACAAAACTCTGAAACATCCAAACTCTAGACAAGCTATGCCATTTCGAGGTTTCGCAAGTCGGGATTTCGAGACTGGCGAGTACAAGAGACTTGCCTCTAGATATCCCGGGTGCCGAAAAACAGAAACAATAAATTCTAGTAATGCTATACCTTTCGGGGTTTCATGACTGGCGAGTACAAGGGATCTTACCCTTAGGTATCCCAGGTGCCGAAACTCCGAAACATCCAAACTCTAGACATGTTATGCCATTTCGGGGTTTCGCAAGTCGGGATTTCGGGACTAGCGAGTAAAAGAGACTTGCCTCTAGATATCCTGGGTGCCGAAACAACGAAACAATAAATTCTAGTCATGTTATACCTTTTTGGGGTTTCATACTTCGAGGTTTCGTGACTGGAGAGTACAAGGGATCTTACCCTTCGGTATCTTGGGCGCTGAAACACAGAAACAATAAATTCTATTCATGCTATACCTTTTCAGGGTTTCATAATTCGGGGTTTCGTGACTGGCGAGTACAAGGGATCTTACCCTTAGGTATCTTGGGTGCCGAAACACAGAAACAATAAATTCTAGTCATGCTATACCTTTTTTGGGTTTCATACTTTGGGATTTCGTGATATGCAAGAACAGGAGGTCTCGCACCTGGGTTTCCCGGGAGCCAAAACTCCGAAACACCGAACTCTAAATACACGTTGGGAATTCGGCACTTGCGAGTGCAAGGGAACTCACCCTTGGGTATTCCGGGTACCGAAACACCAAAACACTGAATCTATATGCGCTAAGCCATTTTGAGATTTCGCAAGTTAGAATTTCGGGACTTGCGAGTGCAAGGGAACTCGCCCTTGGGTATTTTGGGTACTGAAACATTGAAACGCCAAATCTATACGTGCTAAGCCATTTCGGGATTTCGCAAGTCAGGGTTTCGGGACTTGCGAGTGCAAGGGAACTCGCCCTTGGGTATTCCGGGTACCAAAACACCGAAATATCGATATCTAAGAGAACCACTCTCCCTCATGCAAGGTTTTAAGACTTAAGCCATAAAATCCTCCTTCGGGTTCTCGAGTAACTTTCACCAGGTTCGAAGACCATACTGAAAGGTCTTCTTAAATCACCAAGATTATTAACTTCTGTGATAGGTAAAAGCAAACTCAAAGGTTTACTAAGATGATAGTTCTTTCTAGGAACTTACCCCGGCTCTGGAATGTAAGGGAACGGTCTCGAAAGGGTGTCCTTGTAGGGAAATCTATCCAGGGAATCATGTGAGACAAATAAGGGAAACAAATCTCCCGAGAACAGACTTGAAAACTGAATTCATTCAAATACATATAGCTATTTCTATATAAACCGAATGTGGTCATTCCAATATACGCATGTAACCACCATTTTCGATCAAAACACCATGCATACATTTCTACACAGAAACCATTTATATGTAATCAAACCATGAGCATACATTCCAAGATATTCGATGCAAGACACAAGATATAAACACTTATCAGAAAACACTAGGTGATGCAACTGCTGAGAGGGGTGCTCGTTTCCACCCAACCGTAGGCTCAACGATTCCAAATGGATTTACCACTAGCCACCCCCGAGCTTAGACCACGATGTTGTGAGATTGAGTCTCTATTCATCAGAAGTCAAGAACGAAGGTTACTCTCCTTATTCTCTGCTTATCCATCACTATGTATATTTTTCCAGAGTCCTTTGATTTCTCCCCTCATGCAATCCCTGTCGCATCTGCCCCCCTTCCACACCTCTTTCCTGCC
>CBVK0100387670.1:0-14492 GCA_900067695.1 Picea abies | reverse complement strand
TCACCTACCAAAGAAACAAGAGGAAAAAATAATCAACACGTGATAAAATCTCTTGCATATGAAGTGAAAGATGTTGAAAAATCTCTTTCTAACTTCAATTTTGAGCATGAAATTAAAAAAAATAATATTCATGTTCCCTTGCTTGAGCTAGTAAAAAATGAAGGGTTCAAAAAATAAATTCCGAGAGTTCTGAAAATATCATCTCATCCAACTCCTTCAAATTCTATCAATTTACAAGATGAGAAACCTGCAGTCATATTGGGGCCCATGCTTAAAGGTAGAGATGATTCTTCTCCTCCATTTTACACTTCTTTGAATGTGCATGATAAGATCTTGCATAATTTTTTTATGGATTCTGGTGCATCCCATAATCTGATGCCTAAGGATGTCATGGATTAATTGGGATTGGAAATCACAAAAACATATCATGACCTGTACTCTTTTGATTCAAGGAAATTAAAGTATCTCGAGGTTATAAAATATTTATTAAACTTTTCCAATTGCCTATGAAAATCATGGCCATGGACATTGTATTTGCAGATGTACCCCCAAAATTTGGGATGTTGTTGTCTAGATCATGGATCAATAGGTTAGGAGGAACTTTACAAATGAATATTTCTTATGCTACAATACTTGTCTTTTGGGGTGAGCACATGAGATTGTATAGAGAAGCTCAAATGGCCTATATCATAAGTGATGAGAAAAATCCTACAAACCATCCCATCTATGTTGTTGATATTGATTTGGGGTCTAGTATTCTTCATATTACTGATTAACCTCAACCATGCTTAGAGATCAATAATCAACAATCACCAAAATGTGAAATAACTGGAAAGGGGGTTCAGTGGTGGAAGATGTATTTTGATGGTGCATATTCTAAAGATGGGGTTGGTGCAGAAATAGTCTTCACCTCTCCCTCCAAACAAGTCATAACCTTGCCTTTCAAACTTGAGTTTGAGGTGACAAATAATATTGTAGAATATGAAGCTCTGATCATGGGGCTTAGAGTTGTAAGGGACATGGATATTGAGGGTCTAACAGTATTTGGTAACGATGAGTTGATTGTGAAACAGGTAAGAAACATCTATCATACTAAGCGTGTCATTTTAAAGGGCTACATAAACTAATTTTGGGACCTGGTGGACAACGTCTTCTCAACATTCAACATTTCTTACATTCCTAGGAGCTATAATTCAATAGTTGATTCCTTAGTTGTTTCTTGTAGCAATTTTAGAATTCCATTGCCTCCCAAGCTCATATATGATGTTGAAGTTAAATACATGCCCTCCATTCCTAACAATGTCAAGCACTGGAATATTTTTGAAGATGATGAAGAATTGAAGAGGTTTTTGGAAACAGTGGATGAATTTTATGCCTTGCATATTGACCAAGATTTAGATGATGGTCAAAATCTACATATTGATAAGTTTCTGACCAAAATTGTAGATCATGAAAATTTTCAATTGCCAAGTAATTAGATTCTTAAGGGCAGGGTTCATTTATATAGGCTATTTGATAATAATGATGTTGTTGTTAAAATGATAAGTTCTAAAGAAAATGCAGACCTGATAGACTATAATTTGGGCACTGAAAAAGTTCCCAAATATGTTCATTGATTGTTCCAAAGTCTCTGTCAACGTGACTATTCTTCGTTTCTTCAAAGGGATTCGAGTAAAGGGTAGTAACCCTTGGATGTACCATTCCCTTTGATGCTATTCATGAATTGGGTTTTCCAATCTCCTAATATCGTCCTTAAACTTTTGACTATATTCCCATGCAAAATCCCCTTCTCTCTATTGAATCTCGTGCAACTTAGAGAGAGCTTGTTGTTGATACCAAGGTATCTTGAATTCGATAATGAATTTCTTATGCACTTGGTCAAGGGTAAAGGCTTGTCCTTATACCCAAGGCTCAATATCCTTCATGTACTATTTGAGGGCATGACCCATCAAGGTAGTCTAGAATTCTACTAAGTTGTTCACATCCAAGGTTCCTCTGGACCTCCAGATGGCCTCACATGGAAACCAATGATGTTCTACGTTCTCATCCCATTTACCCAAGAATTTTGGGTATCGGGTGATCGATCCTCCTGTGTTTCTAGTCATCGTTGATGTTCTTGTTCCTATCAAAATAAATCTTAATGGCCCTGGTTGCAATTTACCAGGAGACCCTACTATCCTCCCACTTTTTAAAGTTATGAGCCTTGTTGAACTAAATGAATTCAAAAAAATAGGATTTTCATGAGTACGAGGTATTGAGCTTACCAATGATATGGAATTCACCTGGGGGATGGGTGAATCGAGGCTAGTGCCACTGACTTCTAGGAGGGTTTCCTTAATTTGGGGGGTCTCATTTTCTTTTACTAGAGAAATCTCCTCTGGTTCATGGTTGACTCCTCCTGGGATAGGGACCGATTATTATTTGTCTTCTACAAGATCTAGACGTCCCTCATCCTCTCGTGCTTCTACACCTTCCTCATCTTGTCCACTCTCCATCGGACTTTGCTCTTTATGCGCTTCTCTTACTGCAATATAAGACTAGCCAGTCTTTCTTGTCTTCGCAACTTCCACAACTCCTTTGTCTTCCTTTCATTTGCTCCTCCAAGTACGATTTCTTTCTACAACACTTTGGACTACTTTGTTCCTCTCCTTACCTTTCCCTTCCACCATTTCTCAACTATGACGACTCTCCTTAGGGAACACTCACTTCTTGTTGTTTTCTCTTCCTCCATATTTCGAATAACCCATTCCCCTTCTTAGGTCATGAACCTACAACAAAAATTCCCCACCCCGATTGCATGGCTTTAGGCTTGCATCTCAGGCAAGGGAACAACTAACATCCCCTCCTCTACCAAAAAGACCTTAATCCAAAGGGGAACCTCCCTTAGAAATATTCCTCGTGCCCCTTTCTTCAATATTGATTCATCTTGTGAAAAATAATGGTGGTTCTTTGCTGCAAACTCAATGATATATCCTTACAAAGATGTGTCAACCCAGAAATCCATCGCTCGAGTGATCTGGTGATCCATTTGGTGAAGCTATGCCAACTTCTTTATTTCCCAAGAACAAATTTATTTTACCCATTCTTTGAATTATGGTGCTTCTTGTAGATGATCTACCCACTGGAACAACTTCTCTGGTACTTCTACCCAAAAAATCACGTACTAGTCGCTTGATATTTTCGAGTAGAAGAAGGGATCCTGAGCGGGGTCTCAGTTTGGGTTCTATAACTTTTCTTTTTTCAGTATGAGTGCATCACAATTACATTCCCACCATTTTCGAACATCATATTTGAGGATTCGAGGAAGCATTCTCCCTACAGGTTCGCTTATAAAATTAGGGTCCTGACAATGGAACCATTTTGTTGGTGCAAAGTTGTCGGACTAGCATCCTATGCAAGTTACCAACAAAAAGGTACCAGAGTAGTCTAGTGCACAGTAATTTTCATCTTTTCGAAAGGAAAGAAGTATCAACCAAGACAAAATTGCTAAGGGAAGGATAAGAAGAATGTTATACAGATCTATAATCCATCTATATTGTTACCATTCTAGTGCAAGATAGATACTCAGTTCAGATCCTTACCACATCATGCACTAATACAGAAGAACAAAACTATACAGAACATTAAGAAGGGATAAAAAAATGTAATTCATAACAAATAACACATAATGACATTTCAAAGATACAAAAAGTAATATGAACTAGGAACATTTTCAAAATTTGATCTCCAATATATTTTTGTTATCTTAGAAGTCTTTGGACAATAATCCTTTGAAACTTTACATTAGACATACACCCTACTCAGTATAAGAGATCAGTAGTACATCTCAGTATAATACTACAGTTGATCACAATGATTCTAGTATCTTTCCTTCCTAATTATAGTCTAGATCTATAGTAGAGATCCAGTTCTTGCATCTCCCTATCTCTCACACACTCATTACAATACAATACTATACTAAAGAGAACATACAAAAGAGTCACCCAAGATAAGAATCATCATCAAGAAAGTCATCCACATCAAGAGAATCATCCTCATCCAAATAATCATCCTTACAATCGGTTCCTTTCTTCCTCTTGAGAACCCATCGACCCCCTTCTCTTCTTGATTCCGTTGTAACTGTATTGGCTCCAAAACTCATTCTTTGTTGGCTTCAGACTGTGTTCTGTTTCAAAGTATTTCTTTTGTGCGTTTCATTTTTCATCCTTTTTCACTTTGTTGGTTGTCTCTTTGATGAGTTGCACAACCTATTTTATCAAAATAAAGGGCCCAACAAGGGCTTTACCTTGTTGACCAATATCTTATCACATTCATTCATAAGGGAGTTTTTTAAATTGTGAAATATATTTGATATATAATACGCATTGGGGTGTGATACAATGTACTAGTGGTTTTATAGCTATATGGGGGTATAGAAAAAGTTATCTAGTAACAAGAGGGTTTTTATTACTATTGGAAAGATGTATTGGGAAGGGGGGTCATCAAAATGATTTTGGGAGGTATATATTCATATCTAATGAAACTAGGGGTACTCATTAATATCCCACAAATGCAAGGGCTATGTCATAGGTTCAATGAGTGAACAACTCATGAATTGAACTCGAGTTATAAGTCAGTAATCTGTATAGATATACATATAAATAAATTACAAGAATTACATGTGTCTTTTAATTAGACCATAATTAAGGTTAGTTCCAATATAGATTTAGGAATGGGAGCTACTATCTTTTTCCTATATGAATATGAATTTGAATCACATAATTGTTATGATTAATCTCAATTCAATTGTAAACAACCAACTCAACTTTTGAATATTTAAATGCCAATGGTTCATGGACATTACAAGTTCACTCTAAGACTCTTAGGTAAGTTTGTATCTTGAGACAAGAGAGTTTATTTAGTGTTTGGTCTTCTTGTGTTGTGGAATATCTTAAGAACACTATATTTTTGGTAGGTGTGAGGATGTTGAATCATGAATATTCCATGCTACTCATATCAAGGAAGTCAGAAACCCCAATTTTGGTTGGTCTTCTCCTTTCTTCCTTGTGTATGGGTAGGCTTGTCAATTTGGTTGTGTAAATCACCTCAAAAAAAAATTTCATTACCAATATTTTTGCTTATTTTTCAATTTGTAGGATTAATCAATTTTGGGAATTGACCCTTGAGTGCAAAATTTGCATTTTCTATTATTGAGAAAAACTCTAGATCCAAAAATTGTGAAATAAAAAAATCTTGCAGCCATGGACTCATGGGAGAGGCGTTCTCTCATATATAATCTAATATTGTTGGATCATGTTGTCATTGATGCCAATGGATTGATTATTTGGGAGATTGTTGGATCATGTGTCATTGATGCAAATGGTTTGATTGATTGATGATTGATGAACAATGTATATGTATTGTCCTTGATGAGAATGATATATGTTAAAGTGTAAACCAATTGATAAATATGAATCATTGATATGATCCAAATATGAAGATGGATCAATGAGTTGTCATTGATACATGATGATGCATAGTTTGTTTGATGAAAAGATGACTAATTATTGTCTTATCATGATTGATAAGGTGCACAAATGGATGAACTCCAAAGTGGTCCCCTTATGGTGAAATCCCTCACCAGAAGACGCTTTGCATATTGAGTTATCATAGAAGAATGGTTGGAGGACCCATGATTGTATATGGAATAATAGGATGAAGATCAATGAAGTTGTTGGTGAAACTATCCTAGATGGATAGTGATTTTCATGCCATTTCAGGTGGTATGTGGAATGTCACATAAATCCTCATGGTTTGAGAGTTATGGCTTTACGAAGTTGAAGGACCCCCATATGAAGGCTTGAAGCCCCCAAGGTCAAAGAAGTCAAAATGACCTAAAAGAATAAATCATTATTCAAATGATAAAGTAAAGTGACAAAGTCAAGGTGGATTATTTAAATAATAAAGAGAAGTGAAAAAATCAAGAATGAATATTTAAATGATAAATTATTAAAGAAATTTCTATTTATGGAAAGTGGTTAACCCTAAAATAAATAAATAAAGGTTAAGTGACCTAAAAAGTGGGTTAAGTGACCTAGAGGACGAAAGTATAAATAAGATAGCAATGGTATGTTGTAGATCATCTTGTTTGTGGATCAATGGAGAGTTTCTTGTGAGAATATCTTTTGTAGTATTGATGGAGAGCATCTTATTGTTCTCTTGAGCATGATTGAAGATCTATTTTGAGGAAGAGAGCGAGAGGAGGATCTCATGGATGCGTCAAAATTTTGGAAATGTAGGAGATCTTGATGGCAATATTATCAAAACTTTAGAAACTCTAGTTTTTGAGGTATAAGATGGTTGTCTGTGTATAGGGTGCATATACATTGAAGGTACACGTGGGTTGACAGTGTACAGGGAGCGTACAATGGATAAAATCATGGAGATTTGTGTTTGAGTTGGTGCCAAGCTCTTGGATGATGAGGCAGGTTCCATATCTGCATTCTATGGCCTCAGATCTATCACTGAGACACTGGTATGGTTACATTATTGTCTTGATGGATACTATTGTTTGATGTGTTGTGAATGCTGAGGGCATTCTTGGTATGGCTTCTATGATATGGTTTAGTTTGGATGATTTGGTTGATGGAGTGATCAGTGCTCTTGTGATTCAATGGTGACATGATTTCTATGGTATACTAGTTGTTCCTACATGATTGACATAGCATTCATATTCATTTGTTGTGGAGCATGAACAAGTTATTGAAGAGCTTGGATGTGTTGGATGATGGTCAAATTGGATAGTTAGAGACAAAAGATAATAATATATTGATTGCAGATGTTCTGAGTTGATCTTGAAGGATAAACCCTAACTAGTCAAAAGGTATACACAATATGTTGTATACCCTGGCTGTATGCATACGCGGGTTGTAGTAAGTTAGGCCGCGTGCATATGTGGGCTGTAGTAAGCCAGGGTGCATGCACACATTGGTTACACTACTGATAGGTCGCGTACCTGTTGACAGATTGATATATGTTGAGGATTGTTGCATTATCTTAGTTGGTGCCGAGGGTGTAAGTTGAGTCCTGCATTTTAGAGTTGGTGCTCTTGTAGAGTTGTACTCTATTCAGTTGTTGTTGATAAATCCCCGGATTGTTGTCCATAATAAAAAGAAAAATTGTACATACATCTTGTGTTCTTTTTGTTCCTTGTGGTGATGACTTGTTGATGATATATTGTTGATATATGTGGCTCATATATGTTCTCATCTAACTGGTTGTAAATGACAACAATGGGTAATGAATAAATGTTGAATACTAACAAATGAGTTTTGTGTAAGAGGAAAGTTTTGGGAAAAAAATCCCCACACTCATTCACTCCCCTCTAAGTGTGGTAGGTGTGCCCAACAAATATCACGAGTGTAGCATAATTGAGGGTTGATTGATTTAAGTCTCAAATATCATTTTATGGTGAGGTACAACTAATTACCTTAAACCATTCAACCATACATGTAAAACTTGTTTCAGGGGCATAAAACTGAAATTCAAAAGTACAATTGAGTTTCTTAGTCTCTTGTAAAAAAAATTACGAAACGATAACTTGAGCACACCATCTACATGCTCCTAAGGTACAATTTTCCAATTTTGACCCTATTGCGGAAAACAACAACCCCACTTATTTCCTCAATATTAGGGGTCCATCCATATGAATTTTGCTAATGTTGCTATCAAATGTTTAGGTTTACTTTATTTCGAGTAATTTTGCCTTTCTTTTGTTTTCATTTTTTATGACTCCATTGCTTTCATCTCCATGATAACTTTCCAACAACACTATTTTTTGCTTGATTCCAACTCATAGTTTGAAAATTATGATCGATCAAAACTTGAGTCGTTTTCATCACATAAACATAATAACATGTATATTTGTATTTTATAACTTGTATTATAAAATTATATAACTTTATTACTACAAAATATGTACTTAATAAATATATAATTAATAATCATCCCCTTAATAAATATATTACTAAACCCATGCATATACAATATATATTATAAAACCCCTTCACAAACCATTCATCATAGTGTAAATATACAATAAAGTTTGTATTGTAAAACACCGTGTTACATATAACATAAAGATGTAAATAAACCCACTTACAAGCTTCATTGCCTGATAACTTTGTTGGAAAAGGCCCATTAAACTTATTTTATATAATAAAATTCATCATTGTATAAAACTTTTCAACCTACTGATCAAATCCCTTTGAATTTTTTTTTAACCCGGATCTAACAATCAATCATTGTAATACTCCAAAGAGTCTTATCCCGCGAGGGACTCACTCTCTACACGTTGACTGAGGTTTCACGGCAGGTTGACTGAGGGTTCACGGAAACCATTGTAGTTGTATATTTGTGGATTTATATAGATTTTATTTATTATTTATTTTTATTATTAACCAAACAGAATGTGTACAGAGAATTTTCCAAACAGTGCTGAAACACTTTCAGAACTCGGACTTTGGAGAGCCATATATCGGGATTTAAGGCACCAAATCAGGCCCGAAAGGACTCGATGGAGAGCTTAGACAGAGCGGAACGACCTGGCATAATATATTTGGACAAATATGCAAGTTAAACACCCCTAGTCAGCTTAAAATGAGGCTGCGAAACTCTAACTAACAGAGTTATGAGTGCGTTTTTTTAGTAAAACTTAACAACCAGAACGTTTTGTTGTTTAGATATCATCCAAAGATTGTTGATTGGCCAATGAAATCACTACAGGAGGCGATAGGAAAGCTCAAAGAGAATTAATTAGTTATTTTGAGTGTTTGTTGGGATTTGATTTTACAAATTTAATCCATTGTTAATGGTAATTTTGTGGAATTTGTTTGCAGATTTTATTGGGAAAATATCACGATTTGGAACTTCAAACTAATTGGATCGAGGGAATACAGCAGAAGGGAAAGGTTTAACATCATCCTCTACTCTTGTCCTTATCTTTTCAATGACCAAGACTTTCTCTAAAAGGAGAATATTGAGTCGATGGTGAAGGCAGCTTCCGAATGATGCAAGGGAGTGCTTCAAGAAACAATGAACCTCTATTACACATGTTTCAGCATTGTATAACAACACCTGTAAGCTACAGCCAGGTGTTTCAGCAACGTGTTTCGGCATATAATAAAAAGCTATTACACCAAAAAACTTAAGTAAATCACTCCTGCATCGTACACAAAGATTGATACTCTGTTCTACAATAATCTTTTAAACAGGTGTTTCAGCGAAGTGTAAAATAACTTTTACAACAAAACAAAGTTATAACAGAAACATGAGAATTATAACAACAGACTAAAAACTCATGTTACAACAACATAATAACTTCATTGAATCCTTCCCTACAACAGTAAATCCACCCAGTACTTCTATACTAAATCTAAATAGCATTCTACAACATAAGGATTTAACTGAATTTTTCACAGAGTAAATAGAGTATGCATGCTACAATAAAATAAATTATTCTGCAACAAATATGAACATCATCATGAGTTTACAAACTCATATACTAAAAACATCAAAGTATAAAATCCCCTGATAACACTATACTCTCTGTCAATTTCAATTTCTTTTGTATCTATTTGTCTATCCTAAAATCAAAATTACATGGATATATATACAAATGCTAAGTTGGTTAACTCCCCCCTTCCAAATTTGACCAGCCAGAAATGAAATAGTGTGGCGGTGATGATCATTAAATGAATAAGGTGGTTAAGGTGATGATAATAAATTTTTGGACGGTGGTATCTCTTCAAAATTTGATCAGCTGAGATATGCCATCTTTTTGGCCATGGAATGATTAATTTCTTACATTCTTCCCCTTAAGCATTTCTCCCAAAAACAAAACTCTGCAGTATTACAGTTCACAAACCCCAATGTTTTTTCTATGAATTTCAAATAATTCCTTGGCTAAGGACTTTGTAAAGATGTCTGCAAACTGATTTTGAGATTTGCAAAACTCTACATAAATTTCATCATTGTTTATCAACTCTCGAATACAATGATATTGTGTATCAATATGCTTAGTTTTCTCGTGGAAAACATGATTACGTGACAGAGCAATGGCTGATTTATTGTCACAAAAAATCTAAGTTGGTTCTTGTTTTTCATGCAACAACTCAGTCACAATCCTTCTCATCCATACAGTTTGGCATGCAATTGTTGTTGTTGCAACAGACTCTGCCTCAGTAGATGATAAAGTCACGATGGATTTCTTCTTTGAAGCCCAAGCTACAAATCCTGGTCCAAAGATGAAAACATATCCTGATTTTCTCTTCTTGTCATCTATACTACTTGCAAAATCACTATCAGTATATCCAATCAATTTAAAATATGAATATGATGTGTAAAGAACACCATAATTTTAATTTAGTATAGTTGTTTGTTATAATTAGTTTAATTGTAGTTTTGTTTTAGTATGCTTGGATTTTCATATGATTTGATTTCGTTAATTTTTAATTTGATTTTAGATTTAGTTTTTCTTTTTAAATTATATCGATTTCAATAATAGTTTATGGTTTAGATTGCAGTCTTTAAAAGTGGAGGAGATGAGGATTTGAAGACATAAAATCATGAAGGAAAACAAACTCAAAGGGGTTATAAAAGAAGAATGAGCTTCAAATAGTAGGGGAGGTTGGAGGATGAGAGAATGGCGAAAGGATGGTCTTAGGAAAGGAAAGATTTGTGCTATCACAATCTCTTTCTTGAAATCTTTTGTATTTTGAGTTTAAAATCAGTTATAGAACTAGCGCACTATTGTCAAGTTTTGGAAAATGATAGATGACTCTCGAGTCTTTTGTTTATATTTAGAATTTTATACTATTATAATGTTTTGAGTTTAATAAAAGACTTTTCATTTGACTATTTTCATTCTTTATGAGTATGAGTTTGTTTACCCTGCACTTGTCGGTTATGAAAACTTATGTTTATTTAAAATCATTGATAACCTATCATTCATGATTGGTTTGAATTTGACAAATTGAATTATTAAATACGAGTATGTGTATATGTAGTTTCTTATTAATTTTTTAATAGGTTCATTACGGGTGTGCATTTTCTTTAATCATTGTCTTTCTATGCGAATTGTTTCCTTGCGTAGAAAAAATTCTTATCTCATGTTCAATATCTTTTAATCCTCCATATTGAGTGGAGTATACATATCTGATATTTCCTTTGTAATTATTTACTGAGTTAATATTGATGTGTATTTGGTTGAATCATTATTAGGTTATAAGAACTACTTCTATAGTTTAATAAATTACTTTTATCTCATGCTCAATTTTTTGTTATTCTTTTTGCTCCTAACTGACACATCATGAATTATTTTTATATCTCGGTTATGATAGTTTAGGATTAGAATAGAGATAGATTAAATATTTTCTTTTGTGAAAGTAGGATTTAGCGAAGATTCAAGTTAAGTCTCCATTTACTAGAGAAAATCCTTTAAACAAGTAACTGGACCCATAATAACTAGTCGAAATCACCACCCCAAACGAAAAAGGGTTTGATTAGATCCCTCACCAAGTGATTTCTCGAATGTTGATTATGGTCAATTCTGGCCATCAATAGACCCTTTAATGAAAAAATTATGTTGTCTCTTCTTGAGAAAAACCCTAGTTCTAGAAATTATCAAATAAAATGAGCTCCCAAACATGGAATCATGAGAGAGAGGCACCCCTACTCGTAATATGATGTCACATTTTCAATAGAACTGAAAATTTGTCAATCCATGTCTTGGACATGATTTTATGGTGAGTTAGAACTGAATTCTTTAAGTCATTTAGGGACACACTACCTATGGTGAGTTACAAGTCAGTTCCTTAAGTCAATTAGGAGAAATTATCTATCTTTTATGAGTATTATGAAAGTTTCACATTCTGAAACATCACTAAGAAAAATTATAGAGAAATTCCTAAAAGGAGTCATTTGAAATGCATCTTGGGGCTAGCAAAACTCTCTCACTTTCACAGTATTTATCTCCAAAAGTAAAATGACCTAGAACCTAAAATTATTACCACATGTATTTCTCTATGTGTTCTTAGGATTCTAAAATTTTTATAGTTCAAAACTTCACATAAAAATACATATATTAAAAGTCCCAATATGACTCATTTAAAATCAATTCATGATGAGTAACAAACCTATCTTCCATAGAATATATCTCCTAAACTACAATGACCCAAAAAATGAATTTTTTACCAACAATACTTTGCTATGTCTTCTCGGTATTCTAAAAAATTCATAGTACAAAACTTCCATAATTTTTTTAATTTTGATGTGTTTTCAAGTGAAGAAAGAACTCATTTTTTGAAAAAATGTGAAAAAAAAACCAAAGAAAATATGTGGAAAGCATGTTGCCAAAGTGAAAAATATGTTGAGGTGAATATGTATAGAAGTACTACAACAACAAGTTGAATATGATTGTAGCATAAGAGTGGTGATAGTGAAACAAAATAAAAATAAGGAGGTACTTGAGTAGAGACTATTGATGGAGTTCGTTCAGAAAGCGGTAATATTGCAAAAGAGAGAAGATGGTGTTAGGGTCCTAACCCACACATAGGTAGAACAATATATTTGGATGTAATAAATGTCAATATTAATAAGGCCTTGCAATAAAATAGAATAAGTCGAATGTAAAAAGACCTAATAGAAGCTTCCGCTTCTAGAAGGATCTTCCTCTAGATGCTTCTTTTGATAGACATATTTAGTATAAATAGGAGTCGATGGTATGGGAACCCTAGCTTGGATATTATTGTAATAGAGCTCTGATCAATTGGAGGTTTCCCCCTCGAAGAGGCCTGTGAACATTTCTTTCAGAATCAAAGTCTTAATTCTGTTTTTATTCTTATATCATTTCAGTGCTCTTGTGGTGATTGTTCTGGTTATATTGTTGTTATTGTGCCATTTCTAGCATTTTATTTCTATTCTGCATACTTTTTATATCTGTTATTTTACAAGTGGTATCAGAGCACTTTCCTCGGCAGAAAGTGTGGGTTAGATTTTTTTCAGGGTAGAGACGTATTTCAGCGTCTTTAAGCCACAAAGATCTGTCATTATGTGCATAAACCCACGGTTCAGGGATTCATACACGCAGAAAATACAAGTGGTACTTAAGCGCACATCCGTTGGCCACCCTTGTAACCCCTTTTGGTACCCCTTCGAGTGGTAGCACATCAGAAAACACCTGTGTATGGATCGACATAGATTACTTGAAGCCCTCTTTAGATAAACAGATTGACTACCTGACTGCTATAGTTCCACCGAGAAAAACACTCGGGAAGATACTCTCTAGTACTTGGGTAGTTAGGTAGTTTGGATAAGGGTATGGTCTAACCTCCTTAGTTAGTGCCCTGAGATATTAGGCCGAGTACTACTGTTGGACCCTGCACGTATATTAGAGAGATATAGAACAAGGAAAACCCTTTGTTGGGCTCTAAAGATGTCCTAAAAACAACCTCTATGCATCAACCAAAGGTAGACGCTGGCTCAAGCGTTTTACTTCTCACCTACGTAGATTCTTACCTTTTGTTTTCAATACCCAGCCTCTAGAGATGCAACACCTGTTAAGGAACAACAGTCGTAAAGGGAACGATAGTTGTTCTATTCAAAGGAACAACATGAATTGCAAAAGGAACAACAATCGTTACATTGGGCCGAACCAATGTTGAATTAATTTCATTGTAGTATTTACCCAACTTATCTAATTTGTCAACCTAGGGGTCGTAAATTGATGAAGCACATGCAAAGTATATGAAATATTGAAGAGAGACTAATCTAATCTAATGTTTAATATATGTTTGAAATTGAATCATTAATCTAACACACGACTGGAATTGAATCATTAATCTAGTTGCGTAAATGAAATTACTCTATGAATGGGAAATTGTGTAAAGGAAATTAATCTAGAAATGGAGAACTACCTGAAGGAAAAGCAGATACAACAAGTGAAGAGCTAAATGGCACAACAACACATGAGAGCACTCATTGTTGAAGCAATCTTACATTCAATAATCAAATCAATCTCCATAAAAGAATAATGAAAGCATGAAAACCAAAACCATGAATCAAAGTTAAGAAACCTTTCTCTTTCGAATCCTAATGACTAGTCTGATTCTAATTACATAATCTAACTCCTATTCTACTTCAATAATCTAATTGAATCCTCATGAATAGAGATCACTCTCTTTTATACATGAGAGCCTTGAATATAAGATAACCATCTCATTATTACAAATCCACTATTCTCTCAACCTATTTTCCATTATTACAAAATATAATCCCTTTAAATACTCACACATATCTCACATATATCTTAGATAAGATATTCCAACCAAATCTCCATCATCTTCTCCTTCAAATGGGCTTGAATTATCTCCTCAAATATTGAAATGGTGGAGGAATTATTTGAGAAGTCATTTGAATTAATCCTTCACATATTCCTACACATTACAAAGCTCACA
>CBVK0100387669.1:0-22148 GCA_900067695.1 Picea abies | reverse complement strand
ATATTTATGGAAATGATATCGTGAAAGGTTAATGGGGCGATGAAATGTGAAGAAGGATTAAGGGAAAGGTGGATGAGAATAGGACATTTCTGAGCCCCAACACCTTTGTCTGTAGAACCCTTGAATACCTAACCCTTGGGGACAAAAACATAAACAAATTAAAATAGACAAGATCTATTGTCGTGCAATGATGTTTGGGTTTCCAAACCACTACACATTTCTTTCTGGTTAAGCATTTGGGCATTTCATCATTGTAGTATTCTTCAGACCGGAGTATAACTCTGCAGGTGTAAAAAAATCAAGTTTGGAATTTTTTTCATCATTATTTGAGACATGTTCCATTGGATTCATCTCTTCTCCCTTATCACATTCATACATATCATTTTTCAACAAAAAATTTGACCCCACCCGCCCCTTTTCGGTTCCCTCATCCTCATGGCCCATACCCATAGAAAATACTTGGAAGCTCGCTTCAATACCTTGCAATATAGTCTCATCGAGACCCAACAAGAAGTGAAATAACTCAATGCCAATGTTTTCGCCATCAATACAACCATCCATTCCTCAATGGAGGAAATCAAGCAAGACCTGACCACCCAACTTGAATCTATCTTTTCGTCACTCTGCACCAAGCTTCATATCCCTACAGATAACCATCCTCTGAATCACCTCCACATACTAAAGGTGAACATTCCTCTCATTCCCATAACTTTCAACACAATCACTTTCAACGTGACCTACGCCTCCCACGGGTGGATGTGACCAAATTTGATGGCTCAAACCCCACTGGTTGGGTAACCCAAATGGAACATTATTTCTCTTTATACAGAATTACAGATGACTTGGCCAAACTCCGATATGGTGTTCTCCATCAAGATCAAAAACTTTATCAATGGTGGCAATGGAGAAAAACTTCTCGTCAAGGGTATATTGCTTGGACACACTTTGTGGCAAATATTTATGAATGCTTCAACACTGACACCAACCATATGGGCCATTTGAAAAAGTTGAAACAATCAGGAACAATGGAAGACTTTATAACTTCCTTTGAGTGCCTATCTTTTCGGACAGAGGGAATGTCTGATGCCTTTTTCCGAGAGTGTTTTATCAGTGGCCTCACAAACAAGATTCGGGCACATGTCCTCATGGCTCAGCCTCAAAGTTGGGTAGAGCATACTAAAAGAGATAAAGAAGCACAAAAGGTTGTATCTTCCCAAAACTGAAAACCCTCCTTTATCCCTCACCCTAAACCACTAAATCCCACTACTCCCCCCGCTCCACTAAAGATCCAAAAATTGACCAGGGCAGAAATGGCTGAACAACAACTAAAAGCCCTTTGTTATAATTATGATGACAAATATTTCCTGGGCCACAATTGTAAGGAACAAAATATTTTTATGGCCATCTCTAAGGATATTTCGGAAGAGGATTTTGAAACTCCCCTTGTGTCTAGGTCACCTAAAACCACTGACATAACCCCTCCCTCAGACCCTCCCGAAGTGGAACTGGTCATTTCTCTCAATGCTCTCACTGGTTTCTTCACTCCCCAAACCCTCAAGATAATTGGTTACATCAAGCATCGGAAGGTCATGATTCTAGTTGATAGTGGAAGCACACATAATTTTATTCATCACCACATTGCCCAATAAACTCATTGCTACATCCATGTTGTCAATAATGTCCAAATCATGATTGCTAATGGTGGCTCCATGAAATATGAAGGGTGTTGTGAAGATGTGTGTCTCCAAATTGGTGACTACCACCTGAAATCTCATATGTTTTCTATCGACATGGGTGGTTGTGACATTGTGTTGGGTGCATACTGGATAAGGACTTTGGGTCTCGTTCTCATGGATTTTAAGGAATTAACCATGCAATTCGACCAGGAGGGCCACCAATATAAGTTCCAATGCATCACCACCAGTTCACTTGAGATAATTAGTTCCCATCACATGGAAAATATGTTAAAAAAAAATAATTTTGGTGTTATTTCCCAACTCCATGCCATACAAGCAACAAAGACACCCTCGGTAACGCAAGACCTCCAATCCATCCTTTCTAAACATGAAATGGTATTTTCAACTCCCCAAGGACTCCCTCCTTCCCATGGTGTTCCTAATCATTCCATTCCCCTTGTACCCGAAAGCCTTCCTCTCAATATCCATTTGTATCGTCACCCCTTTTCCCAAAAAAATGAAATTGAGAAAATGGTCCAGGAACTCCTTAATGCACGCGTAATCTACCCTAGTATGAGACACTACTCTTCTCCTTTGGTCATGGTCCTGAAGAAAGAAGGTTCTTGCAAAATGTATCCTGGCTTTTGTGCCCTCAACAAACTTACCATTAAAGACAAATTTCTCATTCCTGTCATTGATGACCTCCTGGATGAATTGAGTGGTGCCCAATTCTTTACTAAAATTGATCTCCGTTTAGGCTACCACCAGATACATATGAAAGAGATAGACATTCCCAAGACTGCCTTTAGAACTCATGAGGGCCACTATGAGTTTTTGGTCATGCCCTTTGGCTTGTGTAATTCCCCTTCCACCTTCCAAAGCCTCATGAATCATGTTTTCCATCCTTTTCTCTGTCATTTTGTCTTAGTTTTATTTGATGATATCCTCATCTATAGAAAAACCTAGACAAACCATCTTTCTCATGTGGATCAAGTTCCCCATCTACTCTCTTAGCACCAACTTTTCCTGAAACAGTCTAAATGTTCTTTTGGCACCTCAGAAGTAGAATGCTTGGGTCATTTGGTTGGCAAGAATGACATTAGAGTGGATCCTAAAAAGATTGAATCTATGAAAGACTGGCCTCACTCAAAGACTCTCAAAACCTTGTGTTGATTGCTGGTCTTAACAGGGTATTATCGCAAATTTGTTAAGAATTATGGAAAGATTGCAGCACCTCTCACTGCTCTCCTAAAAAAGAACACTTTCACTGGGACTCCAACAGATTCTCAAGCTTTTCAAACCTTGAAGATGGCCATGTGCACAACTCCAGTCCTGGCCCTTCTTGACTTCACAAATACCTTTGTCTTGGAATTTGGTGTTGTCCTTATGGAATAGGGCCGACCTTTGGCCTTTACCAACAAGAAACTATCTGAAAGAAATCTGGGCAAATCAATCTATGAAAAGGAAATGTTGGCTATTCTACATGTTGTTGATCCGTGACTCACTTATCTATTGGGGCAACATTTCCAAATTAAGACAGACCACCAAAGCCTCAAATATTTTCTGGAACAACGCATTTCCTCCCCGGAGGAACAAAAATGGGTGACTAAGCTCTTTGGATATGATTATGATATCATTTACTAGAAAGGAAAAGACAATGTGGTTGTGGATGCACTTCCCTGAAAATATGAATATGAAGGACCCCTTTTTCTCTTTCCTTCATTGTACCAAATTGGCTCCAAGTTGTTCACCAGGAATGGCTACAAGATCCCAAATGTTTGCATCTGATCCAACAATTGCAGGCCAATGCTCCAGCTTCCCTAGGTACTCTTAGCTCCATGATGATCTTTGATACAAAGTCTATTTGTATTTAAGTAAAAAATGAAAGCTTAAATCCATGGTACTTCTTGAGCTTCATGCTACACCCATGTCAGGGCACTTTGGGTCCACCAAAACCTATGACAGGGTTAAATGTTCTTTTTTCTGGGACAGTATGAAAAATGAAATTCGTAATTTTGTCGCTGAATGTAATGTGTGTTAATGCAACAAGAGAGAAATAGTCAAATATCCGGGCACACTACAACTACTGATGATTCCACCTGCTATTTGGAAGGATATCTCTGTGGATTTTATTACCGGCTTACCCAAATCGAGAAATAAATCAGTCATCATGGTGGTTGTTGATCGCCTTTCCAAGTATGCTCATTTATCTGCTCTTCAACACCCATTTACAACATCCACAGTTTCTCAAATTTTCATGGATCAGGTCTTCAAGCTTCATGGCATGACTTACTCTATTGTTTATGATCACGACCCAACTTTTACAAGCAATTTTTGGTAAGAACTGTTCAAGCTACAAGGCACCCAATTTCATCTCATCACAACTTATCATCCCTAGACTAATGGTCAAGAAGAAGTTGTCAACAAGTATTTGGAAACATATTTGAGGTGTTTTTCCTCAGAAAAGAAAAATTAGCGGGCTCATGGTTACCCCTAGCCGAATGGTGGTACAACACTTCATACCATACAACTACATGCATGACTCCTTTTGAAGTGGTATTGTTGTGGGTGGGAAATCCCTCCTACGGAATAGCATTAATGTTTTTATCATGCATGCAGAAATGACCTAAAGTCTCTTGCTTCTTACCAACATCGTAATCATAAACCCCATTATTCATATGTAAAACAAGGTTAAAGAGATCTAGTTACTATACCTTAGTTTCCGAGTTTGATGTCGATTCCTTTAATATTTGGTCACTCCTTGACTACAAATCTCCTCCCAACGCTGACCTACATTCTTAAAATACCAACAAAGAACTCCACATTCATATTATCTATAAACTAATGGGTTAGAGATTATATCAAAATATAATAAAATTTAAATATTGACAATCTCATATGGCAGGACAGGAAAAGTACTTCTTTTATTAATCTCACAAGAGTAACCTTACAACAGTGATATCAGCCATTGCTCCTCAAATATGGTCCTGGGATCCTCTTCAACTGTGCTCCAATTGCTTCTGTATATGCTTCTCTTCACACAATAGTTGCAAAAGGTTGGGGCAAGGGGAATACTAAATCGGGCATAGTTTCTTTGCTATGTTTTTCCTCCTTCCAAATGGGACCCCTACCCCTTATTTTATAGGATATAAAGGGATAGGTATTTGGTCGAGTGACCGGCTATGGGCATTCAAACGATTTAGTTAACTTACCCAAAACTATGTGTTTCGTCTGCAACTTTCCATTTTTCGTGCTTTTTAGGTATTCGCGGGCTGTAGTGGGTCAACCAGCGTACACATGCATGCAGTAGTGGAGCAAGACACATATGCTTTCAAAAAGGGTGTTTCTTAAGAATTTGTTCAGTAGTGGTTTGGCAAAAAAAGAAAATGAGATGGCATGATGCCAGGTAAGCATGTCTAGTGCAATTTAGGGTTATAAAAGGTATATGGACAAAAACCACCTTCAGTTCTCTCATACTTACCTGGTGTCTTGAAGGTCCAGGTGGTTTACCAAACACTTACAGTTTGAGAGGCTATTCTTCATACTGTCAAAGAAAATTTGGTCATGGCATAGAATCGCATGAAGCAACAAGCAGATCAAGGTCACTCTGAACGTCAATTTGCAGAAGGGGATCATGTGTTTCTTCGACTACAACCTTACAAGCAAAATTCCCTCAAGGTCGAGCATTGTAAAAAGCTAGTGCCCAAATTTTATGGTCCTTATACCATTCTCAAGCGTGTGGCACAAGTAACATATTAGTTATCTTTGCCCAGTCATTCTAAGCTACATTTTGTTTTTCATGTTTCATGCTTAAAGAAAGTGATTGGAACTAAGTGCCAAATTCAAACCAACCTTCCTGAGTTAGCCGAAGAAGGATCCATTTGGATACAACCACAAGTAGGTTTGGACAAGTGTGAGCATCACCTGAATCATAGAACCATCAAGGAGGTGTTAGTCCATTGGAAAGATACAAATCCAATAGATGCCACCTGGGAACCAGCTACCATTCTGCAACAATTTCCACATCTCAAGCCTTGAGGACAAGGATTCTTTTAAGGGAGAGGACATGTTAGGGTCCTAAATTGCACATAGGTAGAAAAATATATTCGAATGTAATAAAGGTCAATATTAATAAGGCCTTGCAATAAAATAGAATAAGTTGAATGTAAGAAGACCTAATAGAAGCTTTTGCTTCTAGAGGGATCTTCCTCTAGACGCTTCTTTTGATCGGCATATTTAGTATAAATAGGAGTCAACGATATGAGAACCCTAGCTTGGATATTATTGTAATATATCTTTTCTCAACTGGATGTTTCCCCCTCGAAGAGGCCCGTGAACATTGCTTTCAGAATCAAAGTGTTATTTTTGTTGTTATTCATATATCATTTCAGTTCTATTGTGGTGAATGTTCTGGCTATATTGTTTTTATTCTTCCATTTCTAGCATTTTATTTATGTTCAGCATAATTTTTATATCTGGTATATTACAGATGGTGACTTAGTAAACACAACTAGGATTATAGTGATCGCAATAAAGAGGCAGTAGAATGAAGTGGTGAGACCGATTAGGTGAGATTGGCAACAATTTGTAAAAGTGAACACGTTATAGTAGAAACATAAGAAATAATGGTGATGGTCATGAAGAAAATAGTAGATATCTCATCACCCTTCTTCTTGATCTCGTATTTTTCTTCTTTTAACTTATTTTCAATTCTACAAATTGCCTCCTTTTTTGTATCCCTAATCTATTTATCTAATAATTGTTTTTCAAATTCTTCCAATATGTTTTTCCATCTAGTATCCTTATTAATATTATCCACCAATTCCAACCTTCACCACAAAATATATTCCTTCCTCTAAAGGATTCGTACCATAATCCTTTACCAACCTCAACCATTCGATATGATTTATTTCATATTTATCTTCATCTCCTGTAAATTTAAATATTTTCGTTGATTCTTAATTGAGTTGTAACCTCAACACTCAACTCACAACCTCAATATATTATAAATAAAGATATCTAGTAGTTATTGTCTTTTTTACAATATAATATTTTGTGTCTTATCAATCCAATGGATTTTGAATTAGCTCAATCATAGATCCCAATCAAAACATATGACAATTTTAAGCGAACATACCTTTGAAACCTTGATTTGGACTCTATCCTTCTCACCGACGTTCTTTCTGATGTATTTATGCAATTTTGGTCCTTTTGAGTCTGAAATTTTGGCCTATAATACTCTGATATGTATTCTCTGAAATTCCATAGGTCTGACCAAAATTTGATGTCCCGAGTGAAATTTTTGGTAACATTCCCAAACCTTGTTGATTTTTGGCCTTTTCTGGAGAGAAAACTTGTATAGAAGATCATGTGTCCAATATTTAATATTTGATTCTGAACTTTAGAAGGAAAATAACATGGAGTGTCCTCTTTCACATGCAACTGGTGGTACTGAATTTGGATCCTCAATGAAGAAGATATTATTTTTTTTTACCTCGAACACTAGTTTGAAACTAGTTATAGGATTAGTGAAATAACCCTACCTTCCAAAGACTATATCTCAAAAAATAAAATGTTCCAAACTCTGAAATTTTTACCATGAGAAATTATCTATTTTTTCTTAGTATTATAAAAAAATTTCATTCTGAAACATCAATAAGAAAATTTATAGAGAAATTCCTAAAATGACTCATTTGAGACTGATTTCAGGGCTAGCAAAACTCTCTGAATTCCACATGATTTATCTCCAAAAGTAAAATGACCCAGAGCCTGAAATTTTTACCACATGTATTTCTCTATGCCTTATTAGTATTCTAAAATTTTTAGAGTTCAAAACTTCACATAAAAATACTTATATCAAAAGTCCCAATATGACTCATTCAAAAATTAATTCATGATGAGTAACTACCCTATATTCCATAGAATACATCTCCTAAACTATAATGACCCAAAAACTAAAATTTTTACCAACGATACTTTGCTATGTCTTCTCGGGATTCTAAAAAATTCATAGTCAGAAACTTCGAAGAAAAAAAGTTATAGAAAACTTCCCAAGATGACTATCTTCAAGCAACAAAACCCTAAGATCGATGCTTTGATACCAAATGCTATGTTCAAAGTGCTTAAAATATAAGAATAAATTAGAAGTACACACCATGTATAGCAATGTGAGCATGGATTACAACTCCAATATATATAATAAATATTAGTTACACAATAACTCTTTAAAGAATAAGAAAACCTCCTCCAAATATCCAAATACATTCATACATCACAATTCATATCACTCAATAATGAATGCATGAGCTCTATATATATACTTATTCACACACTACACATGACATCCATTTACTATTAGGATGACCCTATTACATAGTATTATTATGAAGAGTGATGGAAATAATAGTGCAAAAGAGGGATTTATAGTAGAAGAATTCATTGAAAAGAGTGAGGTGAATGTGTTTTTGTAATAAACTCAATAAGAAATATGGAGTATTAGTCCACATGAGAGAGTGTACATGGAAACAAAATAGGTTTTTTTAATAGTGGGTGATGGTGTTGAAAGAAGAGGTATTGTAGATATGAGTAGTTTTGCAATAGTAGAGTTGCAAAAGATAGATGTTGTACCAATGAGTGATAGTGTAGTGGAAGATGGTTTTTTAGAAAAGAGTGATGTTACGACATTAGAGTTGCAAGGTGATGATGATACATTATATGTAACAATGGAAGAGAAATAGATGGAAAATGTCAACTTGCATAAGTTTTTTAATGTTGATGTGTTTGCAGGTTAAGAAAAAGCTCATGTTTTGAAAAACTCTGCAAAAAAACCAAAGAAAATACACTGCAAGCATGTTGCCAAAGTGAAAAATATGTTGAGGTGAATATGTATAGAAGTATTGCAACAACAAGTTGAATAGGATTTTAGTAGAAGAGTGGTGTTGTCCCTTGGTTAGGTAAGGAAGCAAATATTAAGGAAGAAAGACGAAGTACGAACTGTGTGGAAGGCACATAAACCAAAGAAGGGTCAAAGTGAGAAAATAAGCAGAAAAGAAGGAGAAAAGAAAGTAAAAGCTAGTCGTTGGGAGAGAAGATCGAGGAAGATAAAGAAAAAAGGAATATGGATCGTAGAAAAATTAAAAAGTTGAAGAAGACACCAACAAGTTCTTTGGAGCACCTCGCGAAAAAAGAGGAAGGACAGGCTGGCGAAGCCCTGAAAACGTGGGTCAAGTGGACCTCGGGTTTAGGCACATAGGGTTTTGGATGTAGGGTTTTGACACCTAGACTTCTGCAATGTAAAGTATAAATAAAATTTTAGAGGAGTCAAGAGGGTTGGTTATATCTCAATAGTTGGGTGATTATTGATTGATGTTGTTTGATGTTAAGTGTTGATTTCTATTGAGAGCAATATTGAGTCGGTATTTTAAGATCTTCAGCTGGGTGTGAAGATCGACCTTACAGCTGGGTACACAGGGAGGAAAGAGAGAAAGAGAGAGAGAGAGATATGCAGCTAAGTGTGCAGATAGAATTGTATGTTTCCACATAATATATCAAGAAACACAGTTCCGTGGATGTATCCCTAGGGAGAGGGTGAACCACATATATCTTGTTGTTCTGTGTGATTGATGTTGTGATATTTTCCATTTGTTATACTGCTATTGCATTATTGTGTTAGATCAGAGATATAACTTGCAAATTAAGCTTAGGAAGGGTAAGGAATATCTAGATTGGCTGGCATTGTGTTATGGATTCATTTTTCATTTCCTCTGGTTGTAGACACTTGTGTCTTGCAACCCCATATTTCTACTTCGGCTGAGACTGCATCTTCTTTGTAAGTGTTGTTGAAAGGGCCAATAGTTAGGGCCTGTTGATGTGTTGTAAGAGTTTAACCCTGGGTCTGTCCATGTTCCAAGTTCCAACAAATGGTTATGTTGCCAGGACCAAGATGTTTTTGAGGGAATGTCAAGGTGGTTTACATCGAAGACAGAAATTGAAAAGTGGATAGAAGAACAAGAAAAGGACTTCACTGAAGCCTAGAACAAGAACCCTAGCATTAGTACAGAAGACAGGTTGGGAAGGTACATCTTTACAGACATACAAAAAGTTTTCTATGGAAGAGTTCATAAGGAGTTATACGAGTGGTTAGCCAGATTAGTAGATACCCAATTTGAGATAAGAACTAGACCACGTGTGGTTTGGACAACAACAATGATCAATAAGGTCAAGAGATTTGATAAAGTTCTATCTAGAGTGATGGATCTCTTGTTTGACAGTACTATTGGAGGGTATATTACTAAATTTTCCATTGACAGAGTTGAATCGTATAGTCAGGCAGAGAGGGACTTCTTTAAGGGACCTATAGGGAAGTTATTACACTTTTTGAAGCTGAGGATTAAGATGTTATTGCATGAAATGAATATCCTAAAGATATAGTGAATCTAATGTTCACAAATTCAGACAACGACAATGACACAGAGCATGGACTCACGTGTAGTGGGAGACCGTTCATAGAGGTTCCTCTTGCAAAACTATTCAAACAAAACTATGAAGACAAGGGATTCTACAGTGGAGAAGAATAAGATCTAATGGACGAAGAGCATTCAGGGTCCGCAAGAACATAGGAAATAGGATCTGAAGAACTTCACCAAGCAGAGCCAGAAACTTTAGGAACTGCGCCTATTGTCGAAGTAAGTACTATTAAATCTCCTTTGGTTTTAGCATCATTAAGTAACCATCATATCCAAAGTATTAGAGCCATCAAAGTACTGTCACAAGCAATTTAGCACATACTCAGTCGAGAAACAAAAGAAGATATATGGCATATGAAAAAAGGTTAGCTATCTTTAGAGAAGATGGATCTGAAGATCCTGACCAACACTAGTTCTTATGCGAAGTTGTATGGAGTATCAAGAAAGTCACTAACGAAGCTATTAAGAGAACTCAATTTAGTACTACCTTGAGGGACCATGCCCTGAACTGGTATATGAAGTTTTTTTCAGGACCCAGATAGACTAAACCATTGAATTAAATTAAGACTGCACTGAGTGCGGAATTCAAGAAACCTAATTCAGAGTCACTATGTATTACAGAGTTGAAGGAAATCAAGAAGAAGGTCACTGAACCTATTTGGGAGTTTGATCATAGGTTTAAGACCCTAACAAGTCATTTGAGTTTTCAAATCCTAGACGAGAAAAATAAAGAATGGTTCAGTGTTGCTCTCGTGCCACACATCAGAGTTCCTCTGATGCAATAGAAGGTCACTTCACAAGCTAAAGTATTAGAGATCGCCACGAAACTAGAAGAAGCCCCTATAGGAGAATCTAGCTCACGCATGAGTCATATTTTGAATTAGTTATCTAGTTTATCCTTACAGGTCGAAGATATGAAGAAAGATAAAGGAAAAGAGAAAAGAGAAGATATCTGGTGTATCATATGTAAATCGAAGGGCCATGAAAAAGAGCATTGTCCCCTATTTCATGAATACTTGGCCTCTAGAGAACCTAGTCCTTTGAATCAGGCTATTGTACCTTGGTGCGAGGTATGTAGAATGAGACATCGCCCTGGTGAATGTTATTATATGAAAAAATATGTCCAGAAACCTACCAGTTTTTACTGTACATTCTGTAAGTGTTTGGGACACGATGAGAAGGATTGTAGGGCTTATGATATCTTGCATGAAATATCAAGGGATCTATATAGGATTCAAGGACAAACACGGCAAGAGGGAAATAATGCGCAGTTCAACTACTTAGGAAGAGGAAAATTCAAACCTCGTGGAGGATTAAGAGGAAGTGGATGAGGAGGAGATATGGGTTGAGGTAGAGGACAGATCATCTATTATAACTGTGCACAACTAGGAAATTTGGCAAGGGATTGTCAGAACCCTTGTACCACTTGAAACTATTGTAACTCTTGATCATGTCATTGAAGATTGTCTAGTATTGTTAGCCAAACTCTAGGAGAGATGAGGAGGAAACCAAAAAGTACAACTAATATCAGCAAAACCTCGTGGTGAAGACCCCATAGTCAACATTATTACTAGAGGAGGCGCTATCACAGGAGAAGACAATGTGACCCTAGGAAATACTACAGAATGATCAAGGATCATAAGAGCTGCATAGAAGGCATGGTTGTTTGACCCAAGGAGAGAGAGGAATACTTTTGAGGAAGAAGGGAAAGAATTTGTATAAGGAAAATATTCTTCATCTAAGGCACAACTAGAAGTAAGGGAATGTGAAATTCCACCAACATTCGATCAGTCTACTACAGCTAAACAAGGAAAAGGGGTAAGCAATCTCATGGGCTTCTTATATACCTGTATTAATTTGATTAAATATGAAAAGGATGTACAGGAGCTACAACACCTAGTAAGATAGTATGAAATTGGGAAAGTAGACCCTGTGATGAGTAGATATGTGAATCAATTATCAAGGAAAAGAAGAACAAACAATGAATTACACCTTAGTGCTCAGATTGGAGAGTACAATGTGGACTATGTGGTCCTCGACTTGGGATCATAAATCAATGTTATGATGAGGTAGACTTGGGCACTGATGGGAAAACCTAGACTAATTTACTCTCCTATCATTCTGAGGATGGATAATCAGCATGTGGTGAGACCCTTTGGAAGACTAGAGCATGTTCCTGTAGACGTCGATGGGGTAAGGAAATTTGCAGACTTCGAAGTAATTGATATTATTGATGATAGTTGTCCTTATCCTATGCTATTAGGAATTGATTGGGCTTTCAACAATTCCAATGTTGTTGACATAAAGAAGAGAAGAATTAAATTCAAGGGTAATGTCCTTAAATTCATTGCAGCTCTAGACCCATATGAAGGTCACATATACACAGAACCTATCAGGGAAGAAGACCGCACATATGACCTAGAGAACATTTACAAGCTGACCACAAGACAACATGACTAAATTAATCCTACAGCAAATGAAAATATCAGCTGGCAAAGTTAAAGTGCATGCACATTGGATTCAGAAGAAGCATTAGAAAACTGGCAAAATAGAATGTATGAAGTCTCCACATGGTGATGTACCATATTGGCCAAATAAATTCGTTGGATTGGCACAGAAGTAAGTAATATTCCAACATTTGATGGTTTGAATCACCTAGAGACATTTCTATTTGAATTTGAGAAAATTGTACTAGTACAACAAAGGATGTTGGCAGTGGATGAAGCCTTGAAAGCCACACTAGCTAGATGGTGGGGAGAACACAAGAAGAACATCATGGAATGGACACGATGTCACACCTTATTGACAATGCACTTTTCAAATCAAGAAGAAGGATGTGAAGTTTGATACAAAAGCCATAGTTGTCCTAAGGCCCACATAAGAAGTTGTGAGAAGGCTTGAAGCAACATTCCTAAATAACAGTGGGTGCATAAGTTCATTAAAACCTTGGATACTACACCTATAAACTAGTGTCTTCAACCAGAATTGTGCCTCATCACTATAGACTGGTATGGTATGACTCAAGACTTTATAGTTATCTTCTTATTTGAAAGCCAGTACCCTACAATAGATCATGTATTACACATTGTATGACAAAATGTATTTGAGGAGGCATCTAACCTCCCTTTCGAACAAGAAGAAGATGAATGGATTGCACCTCTTCAACAGTTACAATATTGCTACAATATTAATGCTGGTGAGGATGATGACCCTAGAGATGTAAACATTACAGAAACTAAAGGTCATAGAGACATAGAAGGCCCTAGGATTGAATTACCCTTTGTTGGACAACCTATTAAAATCAAGAAATTTAATATTGGAACAGAGAAAAAATCTAAGATGGAAAATGTGAGTGACTATTGGGTTGATGCCACTATTAGAAAGATCACAAAGCTACTGCATGAATATTATGACTTGTTTCCAACCAAGTTCATAGATATGAAGGGAATTAAAGGTACCATGGGACAAATGAATATCCCTCTGAGACCAGATGTAAGACCTATCAACAAGACACCTTACAGACTGGATCCGAAATATAAGAAGAAATTTATGATTGAATTGGATAGAATGATGGAAGCATGAATCATATAACATGTGGAAGAATCCGAATGGATTAGTCCTATGGTGGTCCAAGATAAGAAGACAAGAGAAATGAGAATTTGTGTAGACCTAAGGAAGTTGAACGATGCATGTCTACATCATCAATTTCCTAGACCTTTTACTGATGAGGTTCTAGATAACGTAGGAGGATAGGAGGTTTCCTCATTCACCAATGGATTTTTCGGCTATCACCAGATTAGAATTGATAAGGAATATCGACATAAGACCACCTTTGCAACAGAATGGGGATCGTTCCAGTATATTGTAATGCCTTTTGGGTAGAAGAATGCGCCATCCATCGTTTCCAGGGTGGTGGTCGAAGAATTTAAGGACTTCTTACACAAGTTATTAGAATCTTATTTTGACGATTAGACTGTATTTATCCTACTGAAAGACCATATTGAATGTTTAAGATTGATGTTAGATAAGTGAAGGCAATGTCAGATTTCCCTTAATTTGAAAAAGTGTATTTTCTTTTCACCCTTTGGAGTGTTGCTAGGGCATATCATGTGTAAACAAGGATTGTTGGTAGATTGTTCCAAGATTGCCATCATTGTTTATCTACCTCCCCCTACTTCGGTTAGATAGTTGCACACTACATTAGGGCACACTGAATACTAAAAAAAGTTCATTAAAGGTTATGCATAGATAACAACACCTATGGATAATATACTAAAGAAAGACAGTAAGTTCCAATGGATAGAAGAATGCCAGCAGAGCTTCGACACACTAAAGCAGAAAATGGTCATTGCGCCAATATTGGTTTTTCTAGATTGTAGTAAGGAGTTCAATGTTCATTTTGATTCTTTGTTCATTGAATTAGGAGTAGTTTTATCACATCCAAGTGCAGGATACATTGACCACCCCATCGCCTTTGCTAGCAAGAAGCTTTCTACAGCTCAGAAGTTTATGCACTATTTACTTGGAGGAGATTTTAAGATGTTCACTGACCATTCTGCATTGAAATACTTAGTAAAAAAGCTAGCGTTGGGGGGAAGAATATGCAAATGGATACTACTATTCCAGGAATATGACTTTGAGATTGTTGTCAAGCGAGGGAGATTGAATAAAGGACCTGATCACTTATCCAGGTTAGAACATGGGGAGGAACCTACTAGTCTGGAGGATACACTACCAGATACACAATTGGTGGCCGTCATAAAATTTGATGATCACTTCGCCGAGATAGTTCATCTCATGTCCATAAGAATGACACCTCGTGAATATAAAATTATGTAGAAGAAACAATTGGCAGTCCACGCTGCATATTTTAACTTATAGTTTGGTAGTTATATAAGATGGGATGAGATGAGATCTTGAGGAGATGTGTCATGGAGGCATAAATACCACTGATTGTTGCAGAAGCAGATGAAGGCATCAAAGGAGGACATTATGCAGGGAAAGAATTAGCGCAAAAGATTCTAAGAGATGGCCTTTGGTGGCCTACTTTACATAAGGATGCTAAAGAATATTACAGAGCCTGTGATGTATGTCAATGAGTAGGAAAGCCTTATAGGAGGGATGAAATACCTTTGGCACTGCAATTAACACTACAATTATTCGAGAAATGGGACATTGATTTTGTGGGACCTATTAATCCACTAGGAAGGAGCATAGGAGCAAGCTACATTATGAGTGTGATAGATTATTTGACCATATGGGTAGAATCAAGGGAAATTAAGGATTGTAGTGCACCTATAAATGCATAGTTCATTTTTGAAAATATTATAGCTACATTTAGATGCTTGAAGATCCTCATGAGTGATCAAGGAACGCACTTCGTCAATAAAGCTATTGAAGCCTTGACTCGAGAATTCGAAGTTCACCATCAGAAGAGCACTCCATACCACCCACAGACGAATGGTATAGTCGAAGATGTCAATAAGACGTTGGAGACAACGCTAACTAATACATGCAGTGTCAGTTGAGATGATTGGGATTTAAGAATTCCAGTAGTATTATGGGCTTATAGAATTACTTGCAAGAATCTGACAACACAGACTCCCTTGAAGTTGGTATACGGCTTGGAAGTAATGGTACCTATGGAATATTTGGTTCCTAGTATAAGAATTACAACATCACAGGTATGGATGACATTGGCGTTGTTCAAGATAGGCCTGCGCAGTTGCTAGAGTTAGAAGAAGACAAGTTATTGCAGGATTTCATCAGTAGGTACAGAAATAAAGAGAAAAGTCTTATCGTGACAGACATATGAAGAGGAAGGCATTCAAGCAAGGAGACTTGGTCTTGTTATATGATAGCAAGTTCATGAAGCATCCAGGGAAGTTCAAGACACATTGGCTTGGGCCATTTGAGGTTGCCTATGTCACAAAAGGAGGAGTTGCACAGTTGAAGACCCTTAATGGAGAATGGAAAGAAGGTTTGGTAAATGGGAGCCAATTGAAATTGTATTATGAAAACGAGCTACCTTGCAACTCTCAATAGAAACAAAGGAAGAAGGGTTGAGGTACCAGGTGCAGTTGAAACTGGGTACCAGAAACAAAAAGGATAGTCTACACATGATAGGGATGGATATAGAAGAAAACACAAGTTGCTCTGCGCAGTCTGCAGTCGAAGTAAAGTAGAAGGTTCAATCTTGCAAAGACTTGGGACAAGTCACATGTGAGTAGTGGGGGCCTATTGGCTCTAGGTTAGGTAAGGAAGAAAATATTAAGGAAGAAAGGTGAAGTACGAACTGCACGAAAGACACATAAACCAAGAAAGGGTCAAAGTGAGAAAAGAATCATAAAAGAAGGAGAAAAGAAAGGAAAAGCAAGTCATTGGAAGAGAATATCGATGAAGATAAAGAAGTAAGGAAGATGGATCATGGAAAACTCATCAAGCAGAAGAATACACCAACGAGTCCTTTGGAGCACCTCACGCAAAAGGAGTAAGGACAGATTGGTGAAGCCTTGAAAATGCGGGTCAAGTGGACCTAGGGTTTAAGCACCTAGGGTTTTGGATATAGGGTTTTGACACCTACAATTATGAAATGTAATGTATAAATAAAAGTCTAGAGGAGTAAGGAGGGTTGGTTCTAGCTCAATAGTTGGTTCATTATTTATTGATGTTGGTTGATGTTAAGTGTTGATTGCTATTGAGAACAATATAGAGTCGATATTGTAAGATCTTCAACTCGGTGCAAAGATCGACCTTCCAGCTGGGTGCGCAGGGATGAAAGAGAGAAAGAGAGAGAGAGATTTGTAGCTAAGTGCACAGATAGAACTGTATGTTTCCACATAATATATCAATAAGCACAGTTCTATGGACATAGCCCTAGGGAGAGGGTCAACCACGTATATCTTGTTTTTTTGTGTGATTGATGTTGTAATATTTTTCATATGTTATACTGTTATTTCATTATTGTGTTAGATTAGAGATATAACTTGTGAAGTAAGCTTAGGAAGAGTAAGGAATATCTAGATTGGTTGGCATTGTGTTTTGGATTCACTTTGCATTTCCTCTAGTTGTAGACAACTATGTCCTGCAACCCCCTATTTCTACTTCAGGTGAGACTGCATCTTCTTTGTAGGTGTTGCCGAAAGGGCCAATAATTAGGGCTTGTCGGTGTGTTGTAAGAGTTGAACCCTGGGTCTGCCCCTATGCCAACAAGTGGTGATAATGAAACAACATAAAAATAAGGAGGTTCTTAAGTATCAAGTATCGATGGAGTTTGTTCACACAGTGGTAATAGTGAAAAAAAGAGAAGATGGGGACTTAGTAAATAGAATTGGGATTATAGCAAGTGTCATAAAGAGGTAGTAGAATGAGGTGGTGAGCCCTATTAGGTGATATTGGCAACAATTTGTAAAGGTGAACAAGTTATTGTAGATATAGAAGAAATAATGGTGATGGTGAGGAAGACAATCCAAGAAATAATATGGTAAAATGGAGCATAGGAGTTAGGAATTATCTCTACTTTCACATTATATACATGATGATTACAATGAGGAAGACTAAGAGCGATGAATGGGGAGTGAAAAGAGATGAATGGAGTAGAGTGTGGAAAAGAAGAAATGAAGGAAGGAAGCAAGAAGAATATTAGACATTGGTCACTTGTTGATTTGTGGACAACCTTTCGAATAGGATGCTCAAAATTTTCCAACCAGGGAAGTCTAATGCAAGAGCATTCATGGGTAAGACAACTATCTTACACAGGGATAATTTTAAGGATTGAAATTTATATTAAAATGTGGAAACATGGGCTAATATTATTATTCATTAATATGCAAAATGTAAAATGATCGGTGATAGTTTTGTTAAAATATTCAAATTTCTAAGGATTTTATCTCGTTTCTATAAATTTTTGGTGATTTTTAACCTAAAATAATTTTACTCTATGGAATTTGGGTGAATCTTTTTTTGAAAAAAACCATGGAAAATTAGCCCATTTATGAAATTTAGCTCCTAAAATCATCTATGATTTGACATAAACGTTGATCTTTTACAATTAAATAAATTTGTTTTTATTTATAATCATTTATCATGATTCCAAAATAATTTATAAAGTACAATGCATTTGTACACATATAATATATGTGTTAGATATCACTCAATACACAAATCTCTCTTTTGGTGTGAAGTTCTCCAAAATTGCAAAAAGTGTTAAAAAATGAAAATTGTCATTTTAGGAGGGAGCTTATAAATTTACCTTCAAAATTGATTGATTGATGCCGTGAGAGAATTTGGAATTATATTATTCTTTTAATTGATTGATTGATGCTATGAGAAAAATTGGAATTATATTATTCTTTTAATACATTATCATGGTAACCTTGGTTTTGGTTTTAGCAAAGAAACAATTTTGACATGATTTATTTACATTACAAAATGTCATGTCACAATAATTGACAATTCTTCAACAAGAAGGTAGATTTTTATATTTTGATACAATAATAACAATTTTTTTTTTACTATGATGGAAATGTAATCATATCAAAAAGACAATTATGCTATGAGGGACACTTATCAATATGAATATTCAAATTTGGATTTGTAAGAAATTTTGGATGTACATTTTAGTAAAAGTTATTAAAAAGTGAGTTTTTTCTTAACCATTTGGATTTGATATGGATTTGCATTAACTTTAATGTACAGACTTATTTTTTACATATAGAAGAATTTAAATAGTTTTATAATTTTTGAACACATATTTTGTATTGCAAATACAAAAAATCCTAATTTCATGTTTATTGTGTTGAGTATTTCATATTTATTCCATTGAGTGCAATCAGGTTCTCATTTAATGAACCAATTTGAATTTCCAATTCATCTATTTAAAT
Source organism: Picea abies (assembly GCA_900067695.1). Classification (NCBI taxonomy): domain Eukaryota; kingdom Viridiplantae; phylum Streptophyta; class Pinopsida; order Pinales; family Pinaceae; genus Picea; species Picea abies. Next base: position 3,125 of record CBVK0100387669.1, on the reverse strand, counting down.
ATGTGAAAAAATAATGGAAATGTGATTTAAGTCTTATAAGTAGGAAAGGCCTTTAACCATGGTTATAAATAGATACCTGTAGGAATGTGAAATCAAAAGTTCAAACTCTAATATACCTGTGAGAGTATGGAAGTACAAATTCAAACTCTGATATGAGATATAATATACCTGTGAGAGTGTAGAAGTACAAGTTCATATTATATAACGAGTTAAGAATTTTTTTAAAATCCTTTATTTTGGTAAAAATGAATACAAAGTTATAGTGTATTTTTTGCTATTTTAATTTTAATTTTTAGTCACAGTTGTGCAAGAATGATTTTTAAAAATGTTGTTGTAAATGAAAAATGTATAAAATTGTTCCTACTATTGGTCTGCAGAGTTCTGTTATTTTGTCTGAAAAAATTATAAGAGACTTTAATATTTTAACCTTAAAAGAACTTTTTTTTCTCATTTTGTTAATCGTATATTAACTTTTCCATATTGATCTGCAGAGTTCTGTTATTTTGTCTGAAAATTTTATAAGATAGTTTAATATTTTGTTTATAAACCTTAAAATAACTTTTTTTCTCAATTGGTTAATCGTATATTAAGTTTTCCATATATATTTGTACCAACAAATCTTTTTCGTATATTAACTTTTCCATATATATTTGCACCAATGTTTTTTATTTATATGACTAAACTTATGATATATTTTTTCACTGGTATACGAACAGTAACAAAGCTCCAGAAAATGATTTATTGAGGTTATATAATAACATCAGCATGATAGCCTCCGGCATTCTAAAACAGACTAAGTAATTGGGCACATTAACGCCGGTATATCTTGAAAATTAGTGGAGTCGCTCCGGTGAAAGCCGTGTAGGGTATGGACAAAAATAGGTTCAACCTGTTCAATGGGTTGGTCAAGTGGGGTGCGATTAACCAGTTCACATTCTACTTCTCCGTCAGGCAGCACGATGTCATCCCAAACCTTGCGAATCAATCCTCCTTCCTGTAACCTCTGTACAACTTGCCATTTACACAGGTTGAAATCCACACCTCCTCTATGCGAGCAAATATATATCCACAACTGCTTCTCTCCTAGGTCATCGTATTCAACACACCAAGTCCATTTGAATACAGGATCAGCCGGCGATAACATCCATCCAGCTCTTATCCAACGTTCATTTGTCTTTGTCAAATCATATCTCAGTATGTGGAAATTCGTGTAGTTGTAAGCTACGAGCAGAACATTTTTCTCAACAACATGCAGATTGCCCCGAAGGTGAGCTTCGACTATGCTATTGTTCCATGCTCGGGTATTCAGGTCAAAAAACGAAACACTCTCTGTGTAAGAATGTTCCCCAAAGAAATACAGTCTGTTCCCCACATGCACAAAAATTGGGCGCGGAGAGTAGGTGATGTGATTTTCTGTGGGTGCCCAATCAGTTATTTGTTCCCATGCAGGTATCTCTGCTATATCCAAATAAGAATCTTTTATATCCAAATAAGAATGCAAATCATGCCCTCTGTGACATATGCGATATACATAAAGGTTACCTGCGACCCGGCTTGAACTGCATATATACAATAGAAGATCACGATTATTTTCACGTCTACATACTTCCTTCCATTGCCATAAACCGCTGCCAACGTCTAAAGCAATAATTCTAATGGTGGGAATACTGCCAGGCAGGCGTTCACCAAAATACAGCCTTCCGTCAACCACTCCTAAAACGTGTCCCGCAGTGGAACTTGTGTGTGTGGGGGGGGCGCTTCCACTGATGGGGGCGACGTTTCTCCATTGCCCATCAAAAAGTTTCACCATATAGCCGTGTTGAGGTTCAGGTTCATCGGGGACATTTCGGCTATAAAATTGAAAACGTTGTTAGGAAAGACTTAACTAAATACAGCAATAAATAAACTATCAATCCAATGATCACGGAAGAATCTATGGTAATAATGGCGAAGAATGAAAAGCTCTGAGTACCTGTGTCTAGGGATACGATAATATTCCGCGGCAAGACGGCATTGAAGCGGCTGCTTCAAACGCGTTACTCTAGCAACGCGTTCTCCAATGGGGTCTAATGTGTTTCCGCCTTGTAATCCAATTTCGTGTAACGCGTCCCTCCACGGTCTGCTCAAGGTCATCAGAAGGGGACGGGTGTGCCATGGCATTAGGGGGATTATTTCCGCCTGCACAATGCGATCAAGAATACCAGGGATCAGTGAAGAACCGGCCATGGCGATGGAGTGGACGTTCTTGCAGCTCTGCTCTCTATTGGTTTATATATAAAATATGTTTAGGTGAGCCCTTCGTATTCTCCTCGTCCGATGTCCCCTCATCTTTCTTCCCGCCCCGCACCCCGCTTCTGTGTTTTATGTCAATGTTGACATTGTTATCGTTATCAGTTGAAGACAACGGATCATACATTATAGAATCTCATGGATCATTACTCATGATTAAGAGAGTAGTTGGAAAACATAGGATTATGAAGGGTAAAATCATGAATAATATTATTCATGATTTAAGATTGTAGTTGGATTGATCATTATTATGTATAATTTCATAATTTTATTTCATTAGTTGAGTATATCTGAAAAGCTTTTTGGTTGTTTTGAGGATAACTATTAAACAAAATAAAGATTCTTACATAGATTGTGACATTATTATTCATCAAGCATATTTTGATAATTAAAAAATAAACATGATTTTAGAAGTTGAATTGTTATTGTATTGTTTATTGGGTTACAGTATGTTTGGAAACATATGGATGTTGAGAAGTGATATTTGACATAGAAGAGATTATTAGAGAAGGCCTTTACTATTGAGCTGTCATAGTAAAAACTGAATGGTTTAGTGATTGAGTTTTCTTAAGTTTTTTGAGTAAAGATTATATTTTTTTTTATTGTTATTAAAAAATAAATAATAATTCAATATTAAAAAATAAATAATAATTCAATAGTAGGTTTTTATGGTTTTGAAATTATATATTTTAAGATTATATATTTAGGGTTTTCAAAGTAAATAATATTTTAATTTATAAGATTATATATCTAGAGTTTTGAATAAGAATAATACTTATTTGTTTGTTTATTTTTTAGGAGATATTTTATTTCTAAGATTATATATCTAGGGTTTT
>CBVK0100387655.1:0-10622 GCA_900067695.1 Picea abies | reverse complement strand
TCCCATGACTTGGGTGAAGTCATCCCTGGTTTTGTTGGGATCCTCCGGATTGAATTTGGTGGGGTTATTTAAAGGAAATTCGCAGAAGAGGTGACCATGTTCATGAAATTTCTGTAAATAGAAGGGGATGTGCTCGTAGTATAGGGTTTGGGACCATTCTTCATCTTGATATTCTATGGTTATGGCTCTAGGAAGAGGTTGGGAGATATTCAAATAGACACAAATTTGAGAATAGGCGGTGTACTTTGGTTGTTTTGTTGGCTCCGAAGCCTTGACATAGATGCCAATCATTTTGATGATTCCTACAAGTATTTCTTCCAGCCATAACTCTTGAGGTAATGAGTAGAGCCTTAGCCAGACTGGGGCATGCATGAAATATTCCTTCTCAGGCCTAAACCTTTCCATCCAGAAATGGAGTAAAAGACCTGCCGAGTTGTAGAAGTACCAACCTCCTTCAAAGATTTTGTTCCTGTCCTCCAAGTTGTGCAAGATGATTGTGAAGAATCCTTTTGATCTGAGTTGGAGGTCATAGTGACCCTTGGGATTCCACCAATGCTGAATCCATTTGACTAAATCCTTTTCTTATGGCCATAATCCTAGAAATTTCCCTATCAAGGCGAAATCCTTCATATATTGTTTCTAGTATTCTAATCTTGGAGAGATGATAATGTATTTGGGAGCTTTCGAGGTCTACGAGATGCATTTTCCTAGTTCCCAGGTGAGAGTGGTTTTTGGGTGGTTAGATTTAGGATCTATTTCCATTGGTTTCTCCTTTGACATCTCTTCCTGCCAAATGATATTCTGCATTTCTGTTGAAAGTTCGAAGGTCAGGCGCTTGAAGTGTTTGAAGCTTTGCTCCAGAGCAGTGACAGAGCTGTAAGACGGGCCCATAGCCCACCCTTCCTCAACCTCCATGGCTACAGTAGGAAACAGGGTGGCATGAATAAGGGATCATGGTTGAAACCCTAGAAGAGTGAAAAATCACCTCCATTTGCAATCATTACTTGAAAATATGGTGCAAGATATACAAATCAATTGAGATATTTTGCTAATTTGTAATTGATGAAATTATGGGTGCTACCCGAATGAATCAATACTATTACCTTTTTCTTTTTGATGTATCCTTGTATCTTGATGGTTTTTGGAGTAAAGATGCCGACCAATGCATGAAAATATATTGTTGGAGTAGTCTCTTCTATATTTGGGTCTTGTGACAGTTCCAATTCTTGATCTTATTCCTCTTCACAGCCTATGTAGAATAATTTATTCTCACTGTAAATGTGTTGAACCTACACAAAATATATCTAGTTAGAAAATACCACACACATTTGTAGAGAGAAATTGAGAAAGGACAAGAAAGAGAGAAATAATGGAAGAAATCTCATTAGCTGTAATGAATAATGAATAATTTACACATGATATACTTTGTATAAATCAACCAATGTGCAATGGAGGTGAAGACAATGCACCATAGTGGTGGTCTAGAGTGATATGGACACACACCAGCAGTTACGGGAGTAAAATTCCACCTAGTCTAGTATCTCAGGAAGTTACTGGAGTGAACTGCCACCTAGCTGAGTTAATTAGTCTACCAGTCTTCAGTTAATTGACTGAAACATAGTGAAGTGAGGAGGAGATCAAGGAATCATGGGTAATGTGCTAGTTTGGTGATGATACCAAGGATAATACGTGTTAGCTAGTGATGATCCCAATGTTGCATGGTGGCAAAACCAATGTAGCATCTAGACTCCACTCAAATAGTCAAACTAAAGTGAAAACTAAAGAGAATATTCTCCCTGAAGGAATATTCTTCCTAAAATATAGGAGACCGGATAATGACTAATAAAAAAGGAAAAGCCTTAGGAAAAAGGAATCCTATGTGTCTGTGAAGTAACTCCAACACCCCCCCTTAACATCACTATGGTGAAAATAAAGAATAGGTCTCGACAACAAGGCCATGTTAGGTACCCAAATACAAAAGATAAACTGAAATAAAGTGAGGAAAGAGGGAAAACAACATGGGAAACCCCCCCCTCAAGGTACAATGTATGTAAAAAAAAAAACTACATTTGTTAGGGAACGATGTCCTTCACTCCAAGATGACTTTGCAGAGAATGAAACTTCTGCTCAGTGAAGGCCTTGGTGAAGATGTATGTCTTTTGTTTTTCTGAAGGACATAACTATAGGTCAATGATCCCCTCATGTAATAAATCCTGGATGTACTACATGTGGATCTCAATGTGCTTCATTCGCTACCTCTGAACTGGATCTCTGTAGAACTTCATAATTCTCTAATTGTCACACCAGATGATGAGCGACCGATGAAACTGAATGTGCAACTCAATGAGAAAATTTTGTAGCCACATAGCCTTCATGGTTATGTTAACTACCCCTCTCTACTCTGTCTTTGTTGAAGATAGAGAATGACAACTTGCTTCTTGCTTGACCAATAGATAGGACCAAAACCAAGACTGAGTGAGTAACCAGATATGGAATTGCGATTAGTGAACCCGATGACATCTAATTTATATTCTACTGCATTATGAATCACAAAGGTTATTGTTATTGTATAAATCCATAGGTGCGGACACTAACCGATCTCCCTAGATCCACTTGGATCTAGAACAAAGCAAGACAGAACATGACCTTTCCCTAGATTTTGACCATTGAATTAACTAGGAAGTAAGAACAAATAACATACCTTATTATTGCTTCCTATGGTATTTTTTGCTCTCACTTTTCTCCAATGCTCTCATGCAACCAAGACCAAGACAACACAAACCAACCAAAGTGAAGATAGCACAATATATTCAACAGTCAATCTATGTATATGATCAAGGAATTATACAATAAAGTGGAAATAGCTTTATGGGAAAGGGACATGCTACTATATCATATTAATGGAAAGTAAAGATTACAACCTGAGACTTGATGTCTCAAACTTCCTTTTGATGGCCCTTGGCTCCGACACACACACTTGCTCAATCCTTGTATGAAGAAAATCAAATCCTCTTGATAGACCTGCTAGAGTCTTCAAGCTGTTGTTCAATGTTGAGTCCTTCATACAATTCTTCCACTAATTCTCCAATGAATCTTTCTTAACCTTTTCCATGAGAATTCACTCAATATATAGAAGAGAATGAATTAATTACTTGGATAAGAATGATCCCAAAATATCAGGGAATCCAGTACTAGGATAACCATTCAAATGCCATCTCATCCGTCTAGAAGATTCCCTTCTAGAAGCATTGAGAATTCATCTTTTTCCTTGCTTTAGGAAGAGTTCACACCCTAGAAGTTGAACACAGTGCGAACTTCTTGCACCCTAGCTTAAGACAGCCTGTGAGAATCATACATTCTCGCACCCAAATATACTAGCAGCCTGCAAACAGTCTTGAAAAAGGAGTTTTCTTGGAAGAGATGAAAGTAACTTTTTCTCGGGAGAAAGTTCTTATGAAGAGCCTGAGTACACCATTATTAATACATGATCACGAGGACCAAAATCATGGGTAATAGAAAGCCCCCCCAAAGTATGAGGTTGGAACCAGTGACAACCGATAGACTTTGTAAGTTGCATGTGTGTGTCGGGAAGCAGGAGCACACCTAATTGGAAACCTGCGAACAACCAAGCATCTGCAGAATATCATATATATCAATTCTGAGGTAGGCATTCCCATACTTAGATCACAGACTGATGACATTATAGACATGGTTCATGGCCACCAATCATACACTGTGGATCCATGACGTCAAAATATAGCATAGCCATCGGAATACACTGTGGATCTATGCGAGAAATTTCAAATCAAGACGACATAGCCATGAGACATACACAGTGGATCTATGTGTCGCAAATTATACATACTCCATCACAACCTAGACAAAAGAGATGATATCTAGGGTCTTTAATCTCATCGCCCAAAGTACGAATCTAACCATGTGATTACATGTGTTGAAGTTGAACATGGTAGAAACCACTTGATTACCAGTCATTGATGAAACCGTTAACAAGTGTGAGGGAAATCACCATTGATGTCAATGACTCTCAAGGTACCATAGTACAATCCATTGAGTGCGAATAAATGAGTTGAAGTCAAACATCAGATGGAATCTTTTGATCAGGGGTCAATGATGTGAACCCAATGTCGAAAGCGAGGAAACCTGCCATTGAGGCATGCAAACTTCAAGGTATCCAATAATTTCTAAGTCTTGATTTTGGATAATGAGCTGAAGTCGACAGAACAAAACTTGTCACAGGAGGGTCTTGATGTATCCCCCATTAATGACATGAAATGAGTAATATATTTTGAATGTGAAACAGAGTATGATGTGAATTATACTGGACACAGGGAAGGCCGACATGGAGAGAATGGATAACTGCAGATGGATGACTCAATATAGGTTTCAGATGGACTTCTCTTGAACATATGAATGACACGACCAATGATTTGGTAGCATTGACTCAAAGATGACACATGGAATGACCTTGTAATAAATCGAATGAGAGACAAATGGATTTCCCAAACCAGCTTCAAATGTGATGAATAGGGGGTGTCATGTTCAAGAGCGACACTTACTGCCAATCAATATGAAGATGAAAACATATCCCTTTCCCAAATTTTCCCCCACCATTTCTGGCAAGTACCTCTTTATTTTTATGCAAGCTTGAGGAGGATAACATATGCTTGTTGATGTAAGCTCATCCTTCGGACGAGTCCCTTGGAGTATGTTTAACGAACCCTAAGAAGGATTGGTTCGGTCCCATCACGGGTCTGTCAATGTTTGTCTAACGAGTCCAGAGATAGAAAACTCGAAGTTTTTTCAAGATTATAGAGTTTGTAAAAGCACTTAAAAGAGAACTCTCTTAGTTCCTTTTTCATAAAATAGTCTCGACGAGACTGAAAAAGAGATAAATTATCACTCACCAGACTCTTACTTCAAATAATTTATCGAGCGTGAAAATAGCAAGGTCACTCGGTAATCTTTTCATGTTTAGAGAGTCTGAAAAGAGCTTAAAGATGACTCCATGGGGGTTCCTTTTTCGTATAACCTTGTTGAGCCCGAAAAAGTGATAAAAGTATGCTCAATCGTGTTCTTATGTATTTACGAGTGCAAGAACGGACAAAGACCACGCTCGAGGTTTTGATATAAAAACCATAAAAAACAATCAAAAACACACGATGACAAAGAAAAATATATCTGTATCCCTGTATATGATAATCAAAATCATCATGCTTGCAAAAGGTTCACTCAAAATGACATTAGTGATTAGGTTTTAATAGATAAATAATCATAAAAAACCAAAATGACATAGTAAAAGTAAATAAAAAGAGTAAATACTCTTTTTACCACATCATTTTTACCTTTCCACTATTTGAGCTCCAAAAAACCCCTCTTTTACCCTCAGAGTTTGGCGTCAGATTGCGGGAGCTATGAGAGACCATTTAGCGAGCCGTCTACGACAGTGAGGTAGGCTCTTTGTCCTTAACACTTTCATGGTTTAATTTTGTAATTTTATTGGTTAAATTTTCATTTTTAAGTTGATTTTCCAAGCCCTACATGCGCACTGCCATTCTCACAGGCAGGCCATACAGGGCCTGCGAGAATGATGCATTCTTGCAGGTGAGCCTAAGGCCACCTGTGAGGTTCTCACATTGTGCACACAAGGCACCTACGAGAACCACAAAGCTCAATTTTTTTTTTTAAATTTAGCCAATAAAAGAGAATGAAGTCATGAAAGAAGTTGCTAATCTTCTTAATGTGTCCCTTATGCAGATAATTGGCCAACAACATGGTGCTTGAATGGCGCAAAAGGGAACAAGAAGAAGACAATGCAATGGCTGAAAATCATCCACCTACTATAGTTGCATTGAGAGATTGTGGACTCCTGAAGTACTTTCGCATCCTGGGCATGAGGGCCCAAATCAGACTATTAGAGTACCTGATGCATATGTGGGATCCTGATCAACAGGTATTTCAGGTGGGGGTCCACACACTGTCCTTAGACATTGAGGACATTTACTTTTTTACTGGATTGTCCCGACGGGGGTACTATGTGAGCCTGACCGGGAGCAGAGGTGGTGGGATACAAATGAGTGAGTACTGTCGTATACACTACGTTCCTGAGGCTAAGAGAAAGAAAGGAAAAGTAGAGATCTGGGGGGTATGAGACTTGACCCTCCATACTATCCTTTTCATTATAGCTCGGATGGCTAGGAGTTATGCTATTCACATGGCGTTACAGAGTTACTTCCAGTATGATATTGAGTGTACTGAGCCTTGAGTGTTCAACTGGGAAGATGTTGTGCTTCACAGTATAAAAAAGCAATTGACCAAATGTAGGCAAGGTAACCTGAAGAAATTTAGGTATGGATCTTTTTTGGTGTCCTTCTTCCTCGAGAGGGTCCCATTACTGAGGTTGCAGGTTGAATGGAATATACCAGGTCCCAGGGATCCAAGGATGTTGAGATGGTGTAGGCTTATGAACCGACACGTAGCAGGACCGATCATCAAGTATGATGATACTTTCTTTGATTGGCTTCAACCACAGTTGTTGATGGTTGACTACTATGCTTATGCCAGCTTGGATTTCCAAGAAGATCCAGATTTAGCACTGCCAGAGGATGCTCAGTGGGGGGACCTTGGTAAGAAGTACACACATTTTCTCTTTTTGAATGTTTTTGTGAATTTTTATCATATTCAAATGTTTTTTTTTTACATGTTCGTCCAAAGACTAATACAAAATAATTTGTTGATAACATAGATGTTGGACCTTATAGACCTCCTGGCACTTCTCCCATCCAACGGCGAGGAGAGGTAGTGGCAGCACCACAGTATGCTGAGGATTATCAAGTGGTGGAACAAAATCTAGAGGGCCTGACTAGAGACATTCCAGACATGACTCTGGAAGAGGTTCCACAACGCGATCAGTGTCATACTGTAGGGGTATCATCATCTATGAGTCGACTTCTCCGTAGGGTTGCTTGAGTAGTCATATGTTACCATGAAAGTCATCCATGATGTCACTTTGTAGAAGCTACGAGCTTCAGATTTTGACATTTTGGTTTTCAGACAAACTTTTTGTAAAAAACTCTTTTGATCGTTATATATACAGACGGATTCTACCGGTTTACCTTATATTGTGTGAATATTGATGTGATTGATTTATAAATGATTCAAATGTCTATCCAATACATAATTAGCCAATGCATCTGTTAATTTATTTAGACATCTAGGAATATGTTGATATTCAATGTGATCAAAATAACGTTCCAAGAGGCGAATTCACAAATACACCTATAACAAAGTAGGACTTTGAATAGAGTAGATATTACTTAACTGTAGTACTACAAGCTGTGAGTCGAGTCGCACAACCAAATGAGGAATTCCGAGCGAGATAGAATCAACCAATAATTCAATAACGGCGCTATACTCTACAATGTTGTTAGTCGCACGACCGAGGCACACACCTCGTAAAGAGATAAGTTCATTTGTAGGGGCGTAAATTGCCCATGCAGCAGGAGCAAGGTTCTGAGTACTACGGCTAGCATCATCAGCAAAGCCAATATAGGGTAGTGAAGAATCAACATATGGAAATCAAACACAACGTCACATAAGGGCAGAGACCAGATAACGACAAAAGAAAGATATAGTAACACACAAAAAGTATGATACATTAAAATACAAGTACTTGTGCACAGATGATTTATGCAAAGTACTTCTTCAAGTACAACCCATTCCTGGGCTCACTCAAAGGGATACCATCGTAATCTACCAACTCATATGCTCCTTTTTCCAAAATGTGGCGAACAATATAAGGACCTCACCACATGGGTTTGAATTTCCCAGCTCCTAACACATCTTGATCCTGTTCATAGAGAAAAACAAGATCACCTTCGGAGAAAATGCGAGGCTTGACATGTTTGTCATATTGGGCCTTGACACGTTTCTTCTGGGCTTCTATTACTAGAGTGGCGTCACATCAAGTTTCGTCTAATCGCATAATATACAATAGATGTTCTTCTTCAGTAGAAGTGTTGGGTAGGAGTTCAACAACTAGCTTCAGAGAGGGTATATCACATTCTATAGGAAGAATGGCTTCCACACCATAGACTAATCGAAAAGGTGTAAACCCAGTAGCAGATTTGACAGATGTCTGGTACACCCACAATGCCGAAAACAACATTGTGTGCCAACTTGTTTTATGAATCCCTATCATTCATCGAAGCATAGTTATGAGAACTTTGTTAATCACTTCAACTTGACCATTGGCTTGTGGATAATAGGGTGTTGAGTTATCATGGCGAAGACCCAACTTGTCAGTAAGTTCAAACATCATAAAATTCCTAAAGTGGCTATCGTGATCAGTGACGATAGCCTGAGGAACACCAAAATGAGCTATGACATGATTAAAAAGAAACAAAGCTACAGTCTTTCCAGTGTTGTCAAATGTCGGCATCGCCTCGGCCCATTTCATAAAGTAATCAACGGCTACGATGATGTAACCATGCCCCCCGGCCGAGTGAGGGTGACATGTCATGAAATCGATGCCCCATTTCACAAAGGGACCAAATGAGACCACAGGATGAAGAGGAGCAAGATGGGACCAAATTTTCTGATTGTAGGTCTGGCAGGCATGGCATTTCTGAATGACAATAATGTAGTCATTAAACAAAGAAGGCCAAAAATACCCTGTGCGTAAGATCTTCTGGGCAGTATCATACCTAGACATATGACCACCACATGCTCCGGAATGGTAGTCATTCAGATATTTATCGGCTTCGTCGAATGTTAGACAACGTCGAAAAATAGATTCAATTCCCTGACGGTAAAGAGTATCCCCAAGGATAATGTATTGATGAGCTTGATAGCGTATGCGACGTCGTTCAGTACTAGACAAAGTAGGCTGGAAAGTCTGGGTTTAGAGATATATAATGATATCCCCATACCAAAGATCATCAGTGCTAATAAGGAAAAGAGATTCATCGGGTAATGAATCCACTGCTACATTTTCCATTGCAAAGTGGGGAAAATCGCATATCAACTCAGCAAAAACTAAGGACTTCTTAGACTTGGCGTGGTCGAATTCCAAGTCAAACTCCTGGAGTATCACAATCCATTTGGAGTATTTTCCCCCTAGCAATTGATGTGTCAAAATATGTTGCATAGGGTTGCAATGAGAAATCACCGTAGTCTTGCATGAGAGGATATAGTGCCGGAAGCGTTGGACGGCTTGAATGACAGCCAAGGCTAGTTTTTCAACATGTTGATACTTGATTTTAGTTGGTGTGAGACTTCAAATCAAGTAGTAAATAACATGTTCATCATGTGCATCATCCTCTTGGACAAGAACCATGCCAATAGTGTACTCCGAGGCAGCAAGATAAAGGAAATAATCGCGACTGTAATCGGGAGGAAAGAGAAGTGGAGCTCACGTTAGGGACAACTTCAAAGCTTCAAAAGCATTGTTGGCAATGGTATCCCAGACGAACTCTGAATATTTCTTTAGTATTCGCATAAAACCATGAGTGATATTGACGTAATTAGGGATAAAACGACGAAGAAAGTTTTCTTTCCTCTGCAAACTTTGCAACTAGCGCAGTGTAGAAGGAGGAGGGAGATTAAGAATCGCCTCAACATTCAAAGGATCCACCCAGATCCCTTGATGAAAAACGATAAAACCTAGAAGACGACCGAATTCTACACAGAAGACACATTTATAAGGATTTAAACGAATCTAGTAGAACCGACAGCAAGCTAAAATGGCCCAGAGGTGGGTTGGGTGATCGACTCTGCCCATAGAATGAGCGGGTAAATCGTCCAAATAGGGTTGAACGATATGATTAATATCATGAAAGCATAAGCATAAGACATAGCGCGTTGAAAAGTTGCGCCCGCATTCTTAAGACCGAAAGGGAGATTCCGATAGGCAAAAGTACCCTAAGGACAAATAAAAGCAGTTTTATGTTGATCCTCAGGAGCAATGTTAATTTGATTATAGCCGGAGAAACCATCCATGAGAGAGAAGATTCCACTTCCGGCGCAATCATCGACAATCTGATCGATGAAGGGGGTAGGAATGTTGTCTTTCAGAAAAGCTTTGTTAATATCCCTATAATCAACGCATACACGAATGGTGCCTCCTTTGTTGTCAATCAGGATAGGATTGGAAACCCATTCTGTAAGAGCCACCAGATAAATAAAGCCGGCTTTCAGAAGTTTCTCAACTTCAATCTTGATAGCAGCCGCTTTACGTGGGTGAACGGGACGAAGGCGTTGCCAAACAGGTTTAGTGCCGGGGTATGTATTTATCTCATGTATAACAATTGCAGGGTCAATACCTAACATCTCTTCATAGCTCCAGGCAAAGATGTCACGAAATTCTTTGAACAGAGACGTATAGGTGACTATTTCATTAGGAGAACATGAAGCTCCAATATCGACATTTTCAACAATCCCAGGTTTAATGGATATGTCAATGGGAATCGTGGGCGAGATATTACTTAAGTTCCCTTCGGCAAACACATCACGTGTAGATTCGGGAACAGTCGAAATAACGACAACGGTAGATAGGGTCGAAATCCGTTGGTAGTTCTCAAGAGTGTGTTGTTCCAGAAAGAGAA
>CBVK0100387648.1:0-10208 GCA_900067695.1 Picea abies | reverse complement strand
AGACAATGTTAGAGGCACCTCGACGCTCTCAAACTTTGACACTCCCTAGACACGTCGAGGGGCGTAAAATCCAAACTGAGAAGCATATCGGAGTTCTATAAGATTATGTTGATTTGTTTGGCAAAGGACATATGACCACACTACTCAAATCACCAAACACAGTGTTCTTGAAAATATACCTCTTGTTCATAAATTGCACTATGTCTCATTGATATTTACCCTAGTCCCAGAGATTCTCCAACAAACGATTTTCCGAGCAACGAAATGATATAGGAGGGGCTCCACTAGTTGAAACTTGGTGTCCAAGATGTATTAAAACCAACAATTCATCAATTTGATTCCCCATTTTAGTTTTATCACGAGTTGCAACTCGCCTTCTCAAGCCATTCAATGACATGTTCGCAATAGACTTAGACCTAAACCATGAACATGTCATAGACCTAGACCAAGATATAAACCATGAACTAGACCTAGACCTACACCACTAAGATGACCTATACCATGACATAGACCATGACCTATACCATGGAAATAAAAGGCATGACAAGGCAAGGAAAGACAAGGAAATGTCTTGGTATAGGTCTAGGTCTAGGCATCACAATGCAAGGAAAGCCAAGGAAATCCTAGGAAAGATATGACAAGGCTAAGCAAATCTAGATATGGCAAGGAAAGGAAAGGTCTAGGTCTACATGTTATATCTTGTTATGAAATTTATTGTGTTGAAAGATTACTTTTTATTTCTTTTATTTTAAAGAAGGCCTTGAAGGTATGTTGTTTTCCATGCAATCCAAAAAACATTATGGACCAATAGTGTAATGGGACTACACCATAAGGATGGGACATAAACCTATTTAGTGACATCCATTTCTGACTACACCATAAGGATGGGACATAAACCTATTTAGTGACATCCATTTCTATGTAAATCCTATTAATTATGATAATCAATGTTTCACAACTATGAATATACCTTAGATATATGAATAACAAGAGCTTATGTTATGACATTGCAATTCTGATGCAAGTATTTTTTATCTAAGATAGATGGGATAACAAGTTGTAGAATTACATGCTTAATGAATCCTTTGATTGTAAGTTTTACATATTAAACTTGTTAATTTAGTACAAGCATTATTGTTTTTAGGAAAAAAAAAAGGTATGATACATGAATGCCATTATTTTTTTATAAAATTAACTTGATAAAAAATTCTCCCTAATGATGAAAATAACTATATTTTTAAAAACAATTAGTCTTATGAATATCATAACGAAAGTACTTTTTAGATGAATTATAGTTAGCAAATGCAAGGCATGGCAAGACAATGCAAGGCATGACATGGAAAGGTAATGCAACACATGGCATGAGATGGAAAGGCATGGCAAGGCAAGCCAAGGCATGTAAATGCATGGAAATGCATAGCAAGGCATGGCATGGCAAGGAAAGGAATGACTTGGAAAGGAAAGACAATGCAAGGCATGGAAAGGGAAGGAATGGAAAGGCAAAGCAAGGCACAACATGGAAAGACATGACATGGAGAGGCATGACATGGAATGGAAAGGAAAGGCATGGGATGGAAAGGAAAGACATGTCAAGGAAAGGCATGGCATGGGATGTCTTGGTTTATATCTCTCACTCCTAGGACTGACCCACGTTCGGATCTCAACAGGTTTCCAAAAAACACCTCTAAAACTAGCAACCCTCCTAGTAAACCAGAAGGCAACACAACACACAGAGTGCACTGCCCAGTCTCACCCGAGATAGCTTTATGGGTGACTACAATGCTCAAGCGCTTGCAGTCTAGGAATGAGTGGGGATCTCGGGTTGTATTCTCGCTTCTTCATGCATTCATCATATTATCCATTCAATATTCCTAGGATTCACTCATCATTTAGGTCATTCATGCATTCTAATATATCTAGCTTAACAATTCATTCACAACTAATCATTGACAGAAAATAAACATGCAATGGATATCACATATAATGCATGTTTTACAGTGGTTCACCCCCTACTGGTCTACGTACACAAAGATTTTGCTTCTCTTCTCTTTTAATAGGTCTTCTACAAAGTATGGCGTTGCACGCATTACATGTTTCTTCATACAAGCATGAAAAGGTTCAAGACCCTCTATGAGGCAGAATAGATAACACGAGGCTCCTTAGCCTGTGATCTAACCCTTAAAATATGCCTAACTTGACTCTTTTATGGCCTTATTACAATCGAAAAGCTCTCAAATTATTAATAGTATCGAATTGATTAACTCTTGAACAACTACTGAACAACCTCGACCTGCACCTCCTACGTTCTTATTTATACTAGTTTTCAGGATTATAGGTGTTACAATATTTATCCAAAACACTAACCCTAACATGGTTAGGTTTATCTGCCTGCACGCCACATTGCTTTTCCTCTTGCATGCTATTTTTCCTTATTTTTTGCATGCTACTTTATTGCCTTTGATTGTGCGCACTCCAAAATTAGGTCTTTTTTCAAAAATTAGGTCTTTCAAAAAATAGAACTTCTTCTCCAAAATTCAGCTTGCGCCCAAAATATCCTTACCATTTATAGATAGGTGTTACAATATTTATCCAAAACACTAACCCTAACATGGTTAGGTTTATCTGCCTGCACGCCACATTGCTTTTCCTCTTGCATGCTATTTTTCCTTATTTTTTTGCATGCTACTTTATTGCCTTTGATTGTGCGCACTCCAAAATTAGGTCTTTTTTCAAAAATTAGGTCTTTCAAAAAATAGAACTTCTTCTCCAAAATTCAGCTTGCGCCCAAAATATCCTTACCATTTATAGATAGGACTGTACCCAACAGGTCCTCAACACTGACATGTAGCTCTTCTTGAGCCACTTAGGTGGTGTGCGCTCCCTTCACTTCCCTGTCTAGACTGTGGAAATTTTTTGCTAGTTCCTTTACTTTTTCTCTCATCTACAAAACTTTTTTTGTTAGCACCTCTGTTGTTTGTGTTCTTGTTTCCTCCTGCCATGGTGTTGCACTCTATTCTTATACTTTTTCTCTACTTGTCTTCTATTCCTCCAACTGTGCAATCATTTGTGCTACTTGTTCTTGGAGGGGCTCCATTTCATCTTGTCTCTCTTATTTCTTTGTCTACATGGTTTTCAAATATGTTTGGAACATATTCATGTATGCTATTATTGTTAAGTATTCAGTTGCAGTAATGATATATCTAGATCCTGACCTTTTTCCTGGTGGATGGACTTGTCCAAAAAAGTCTATTGCCCATTTGTCAAATACTCGCAAAGCTACTTGTGGTTTTAGGGGCATCTCATCCCTTCGGGTGGGGTTTCCAACCCCTTGACAGACATCAAATTTCTGGAAATATTCCTTGGCATCACTATGGACTATTGGCCATCATAATCCTGCATGCAATACCGTATGTACGTTCATGAGCGTTTCTTGCATAGTATCCTCCATCTATACCTTCATGAGCTTCTGCGAAAATTCTATGCTTTCGTGCTCTAATACACACCTTCTCAAAATGCTATCTGCACCGATCTTGTATAAGTGTCCTGCAATAAGTTGATAGTCTACAACTCTGACTACTAGATATTTTTTCTCCATGGTGCTAAATTCTCATGGTGCAATCCCTATACTTAAGTATTCAATAATATCAACAAAGTATTCATCAACTACTTGTACTAAAAATAGGTATGCATCAGGGAAGTTGTCTTCCAAGTTGGTAGGTTCTTCTCCATAAGTTACCCTTGACATGTGATCAGGTCCTACATTTAACTTTTTTGTTTTGACTATCACTTAGAAATCAAATTCTTGAAATAACAATATCCATCTACAGATACTCCCCCCCAACACTGACTTGTTGACTAGATATTTGAAGGTAGAATGGTCTGTGAACATATTAAAGCTTTACCTAGTAAGTAGTGCCTGAACTTCTGAAGTGCATATGCCATGGCTAGGCCTTCTCTTTCTATGGTATTGTAATTCTTCTCTGATTATGATAATTTTATTCTTGCAAAGGCTATAGAATGGTCTAAATCCCATGCTCCTGGAAACAAAACCATTTGTTGGTTTATATCTCTCACTTCTATGGTTGACCCAGGTTCGTATCTCAACAGGTTTCCAACAAAACCCTCTAAAACTATTGTCCCTCCTGGTAAACCAGAAGGAAACACAACGTACAAAGTCCACTGTGCAGTCTCACTTGAGATAAATTTATGGGTGACTACAATTCTCAAGTGCTTGCAAACTAGGAATGAGTGGGGATATGGGGGTTTATTCTACCTTCTTCATGCATTCATCATATTATCCATTCAATATTCCTAGGATTCATTCATCATTTAGGCCATTCATGCATTATAATATATCTATCTTAACCATTCATTCACAACTAATCATTGACAAAAAGTAATACTGCAATGGACATCACATATAACATATGTTTTACCATGGTTCAACATCTTCTCTTCTTGTATTCTCTTTTATTAGTTTTTCTACAAAATATGGCACTGCATGCATCACATATTTCTTCATACAAGCATGAAAAGTTTCAATAGCCTATGTGAGATGAACTAGATCACACCAAGCTCATCAACCTATGATATAACCCTCAAAATATGCCTGATTTGACTCTTCTACAACCTTATTACAATCGACAGGATCTCAACTTCTCAATAGTATCGAATTGATTAACTCTTGAACAACCTCGATCTATACCTCCTAGGTTCTTATTTATATTAGTTTTCAATCTTATAGTCGTTACAATCTTTATTCAAAACCCTAAGCCTAACATGGTTAGGTTTATATTCCAGCGCAAAACGTTTTCTTTCCCTCTTGCATGCTACTTTTCCTTCTTTTTCAGCATGTTGTTTTCTTTCCTTTGATTGCACGTGTTCCAAAATTAGGTCTTTCCAAAAATAGATCTTCTTCTCCAAGATTGTGCCTGCGCCCAAATAGCCTTACCATTTCAAGATAGTTTTGCACCCAACAACAAGGCATGTCACGACAAGTGATACAAGAGCATTGGTCCACCTCAGCAATGCGCCAACATTCCAGCACGTCTATGTGTATTCAAGAGAGGGAGAGGCATTGACCCTCCCATATTTTAAATTTGCAATATGATCCTATACGGATTTATGCTGTAAAGTTGAGTGAAAACCATGTCACTCCTCTGATCAGATAGAAGATAAGGTTGCCTTTAATGGTAGAGAGGTTGATGGGTCTAGATTCAATACAGACTAGATGGACATTAAATAAACCTCAATGTAATAGATGAGGTTAGGTGAAGAGAGGAGAAGCTCGTAGAGCCCCTCTTTTGTAAGGAGATCTTTGTATCGGATTTCATGATGAAGTTTAGGAGAAGGATTCTTAGAGAAGAGCCTAAGAAGCTTGGAAGCTTAGAAATATGAGGTAGAATAGTTCTTTGATAGAGCTTAAGAGAGTTGAGACTCTGTTGTAGTCCAGCATGAACATATTGTAATCATGTTTCTCATATTAATGAAAAAGACAATAGTTTTTACTGCATATGGTTGTTTATGTGTTTATGTATGTTGTAGATGTATGTGATAGGTTTCATTTGCAGTAGGAAGATATATTTATCTATCTTTGCTTAGTTTGTAATATCGTTCTGGGTTCTTTAGGCTGTGCAAGGAGTGCACAAAAGAACATTGGAGGTTCTGTATGCAACACAAGGAGTGTGCATTTAAACTCTGTGGAGTCAGAAAAGAACGTTCCAAGAGGTCGCACTAGAGTGATAACAACTCAAGGGAAACTTCAAGGTTTTTAAATACCTTAGAGGAGAAACTATGCGAAGGAATCACAATGAGACAGAGTCACTGGGAACTATGTGGAGCTTTGCGAAGTGGGCATCGAGCAGGTGCAATTGTGAATGAAGAGAACTCTCTTTCAAGTTCAACGAGAAGAGTATCAGAGGAAGATACTCACAAAGCTACTTAACACTATGTAGAAAATGCTTAGCAAGGTGTTCTTTGAGTTAGAGGTTGTCAGGAGGAGAGGCACAAGAGCCCTTTGAAGGGAGAAGAAGGGTCGACACCCTTAGGAGACTCGGTTAATCAACAAGCTCAAAAGACATAGTGCAAGGAGTGCACCGGATACAGACTTATTCCAAGTCCCAAAGCTCAGAAGAGATAGCGCTTTCAGAAGTAGTGACTAGACCCAAGATAGTCGAGTTTGCAGGAGAAAGTTCGAAGGACGAAGACATCAAACACTTAACTCTTACAAGTCATGATAAATCCAAATCTCAGGAGGATGAGAGAAAATAATTGTTAGATCAGTTGTGCGAAGGAATCTCGACCATTGAATCCACGTCCAGACACCCAAGGGAGCACGTTGAGGAAGAAATAGATCACAGTTGTTGGATGTTTCTACTCTTTAGAACACCCCTCCATGTATTCCTTTACTCTTATCAACTCATCTTCAGTCTAATTTTCTCTTAAGAAAATTAAAACATATTTCATACTAGATATAATCAACTTTTTGGCTTGGTAGGTAATTACCATTGACATATTTGACTTTCTTTTGTGTGTTTTGATGATATATTACTTACCATCCTTTATTAGTTGATATTGGGTGGCTCTCCACATGGAAATTTCATCCCTCATATACATGTAGGGGATTCCAAACACTACTCCACGTACATCAAGGGGTAGTATGTCCAACTCCACTTCATTAATAAAAGCATCACTTACAACAAATTTAATACTACATTGTTTTGTTAACTTGATATTTGCATCCTTTTTTTCCCATCCCAATGGATATGGGAAAGGATGATCATGAACCTATAATCCAAGATTTCTTACTAGACCTGTTTCTATGATATTAACCTATGAACCAGAACCAAATAGGGAATCTAGCTTGGTCTTCTTGACCTAAATCTTGATGTGGAAGAGTTTTCAATCATTTCCTTCTCTTCATGTTGATGAAGGATACTCATATTCACCTAGTTATACATTGATGTGTAGACAATATTCTCATCCACATAAGATATTCTTTCAACCTGATTTCTCAAATCCATGGCTATAATATTATTTTTCTTTGCATCATTCTTACGACTCTTCGGATTCAACTCTAGATGTAGTTTCTATCTCTTTTTATTAGTGTTCCCATAAATATTTCAATGAAAATTGTTCTTAGGATCCTTTCACTAATGTGAAGCTCCTACCATCTTCTTATCCTTCCCCCTTCCCTCTTTTTATTCCCCTTTTAGGAAGCTTCCTCGTGCTCTTTGCTTGGGATTTCTTGGCTACCCTTTCTTATGGCTTATGTTTTCAAGATATTGTGCATCTACACATGCCTTGTCCACTATCCTTGGATTTGAAAGCATCACTTTATTTTGTATATGGCTATGTAGCCCCCCCCAGATACTTTAGTAGTACATTTGGGCTCCTGGGAGAGATACTCAACATGATGTCCATATTTCTAAAGTCAATGGTGTACTCTTGTACACTCTTCCCTTGCTTCTTCCTAGAGTAGTGGCACCAGATCCATTGGTCCTATACATACCCAATAGAGTAGAATTGGGATTTGATGAGGAATTTGAAGTCCTCCAACCAATTTAGTGTCAGATAACCCTCCATGTTAAGTGATTATGTATGGATTTCCCACCAGGTTAACCCATGGCCCTCTAACTTGAGTTTGGAAAATGATATCTTTTATTCTTCATGTATATGGTAAATGATGAAATAAACTTCTAGTTGTTACAACCAATGATTCATTTTTAATGCATCAATCTTACCTTGGTATGGATTTATGTCCACTTTTGCTTACATCTTAAATAGATACTATGAAAAATTTATGGTGTTGTAACTTGACTACTCTTTCTCAGGTTCTTTCCATGATTCCTTTTCTAGGTCTTAGTTATCCCTGAGTTTTTCTTCTGATCCAATATATAAGTTCGAGCCTTGAACTTATTGAAATAAATATATATTTCTTTCTAGAGCCACCATTAGGAGGGACATATTTCAATATATTTCAGCAACTTCCTCTTCTAGCCTCACATATCTCCCATTTTTTGGATCAGGAGGGTTGTTATGAACAAACTCGTTGGCCATGGCTAGGGCTTTACGACTTTCCTCTCAAACGGACTCTCGGATCCCTACAACTTTTTACAAATACTCCAAAACAACTTTCTATGATACCAATATGATTTGTAAATTATTGTTGATATTCCACTTGACATTTTATCAAAATAGATCTAAAAAAATATTGAAATATTTACTATGAAGCTTAATTTCCTTCAAATCTTAGATTCTTTAATTACTGTTTTTCTTCTTAAAAATGTACAAAATAGATGAAATGTGAAATATACAAGAGAACATAAATAAAATAATCACACACCATCCACAAATAAACACAAGAAATCATCTCGAAAACTCAATATGGGAGAAAACCCATCTAGAATGTGAGGCTTCTCTACTCTATTTTCTTCAAATGCAACTACAAAGAAAGAGGCATTCTTTGTGGAGTTTCCTTTGACACTATGGCCTATATGGATGCTATAGAATCTCTCCTCCTCTATTATTCTCTCAAAATAACTCTCCTATTTTCTCTTCTAAACTATGGAACAAGTATAGTGCTAAAGAATGGAGCCCCTTCTCCTCCTAGAAACTTGATATTTAACATATCCCAATAGCCATCTAAGGGTATGGTTTTGACTTCCTCAACCCTCAATTAATGATAAGTTTTGGACCTTATAGAATATCCTCTAAATCCCACATGTGGCTAGCCCTATATGTTTGAGTGGATGGGGGGAGTTGACGTGACATCCACTCATACCATGGTGCTCAACAAGGTATGTCAACTTACAGGAGGCATAACTTTCACATCAGAGCTCTCATTGAGGCATGGTTTTCACTGTTGGAAATTTCTTAGAGTGTAAAACACCTTCAACAGTGTGGCATAAATTTAGAAATCCATAACCCCCAAAAATGTATTTTAATGCCTCAAATGAATTTGGAAGGCCCCAGACCCTAATTTTCCAAACTTGGACCTGACACTAAAATGGACTTCCAAGATTATTGCTTCATTTTTTCCCTCTAAGAGCATCGATATAGATGAAAAATAATATAATTATCCAATATATATAAATAAATAAATGAAACCACCTAGGAAATTACCGCTCCTATTGATCTTTGCAATAATTTCGACGGACATTTCCATGGATTTTATCATTGGTCTATCTAAAATAGGTTATAAATACATCATCATAATGGTTGTTGAATGTCGAGCTCCAATTATGCCCATGGTTTTTTACTATCTTTCCAACTATGCCCATTTTTGTGCCTTACATCACCCATTTAAGTCATCCACATTTGCACAAGTCTCCAAAGATCATATTTTTAAACTACTTGGAATACTTAATTTAATTATGATGGATTGCAATCCTACATTCACTATCAATTTATAGTACAAGTTGTTAAAACTATAAGGCACCCAATTGAAAAAGAGCATGGCTTGTCACCCTGAAACAAATGTTCAAACGTACGTGGTCAATAAGTTCTTAGAAACTTATTTAATATTTTTTGCATCAGATAGACTAGGTCATTGGGTCCAACAGATACCCCTTGTAGAATGGTATTATAATACCACCTATCATGCTTCTACAAAAATGTCACTCTATGAGCTTGAATAGTGACAAAACATTGCATATGTGGCCTCATACTTATTAGGCACATCCACGATTCCGGCAATGGACATAACTCTTCATGCAAGAATTAAAGTTATTTGTTAACTTAAGGAAACTTTAGTCTTATTTGAAAATTTAATGAAGAAATATATAATCCATGTCACTCCAAGCACTACTCTAAAGAAGGGGATACATGGTTTTTTCATCTCCATCCCTATAAGCATACATATTTCAAGGAGAAGAACCATTAAAAGCTAGTGCCTAAGTGCTATGGAACCTATTAAATTATCAAGCAAATTACAAAATTCACTTACATATAGGCTCTCCCAACCCACTCTGAAATCCACATGGTATTTCATCTTTACTATCTGAAAGAAAGGTTTTCACTAAATTGTCAAGTTTACACTACCCTCTTTGATCTCGATGATGAGGGCTCCATTTAGTTAAAACTCAAGGCGGTACTATATAAAAGAGAGTTTCATCTATGCCAACACCACCACATTATCTAGGAAGACTTTATATAGTGGAAGGATACACAACCCAAATATTCCACCTGAGAACTAGTCGTGATTTGAC